>BGPR01016927.1:16940-31300 GCA_013235015.1 Araneus ventricosus
CTCCTTTAAGGAGGACGGTACTTTTTTATGTAGATTCTGTCCTCCCTCGAAAAGTGTCCTTATACATGTCCTTCTTTTTGATATTTGAAATTAGAAGACTGGATGTATATTTAAATTCTAAAAAATAATAGAATGGGAAAATAAACTTGTTGGAATTGATAAAAAGATGGGTGGAAATATTCAGCCATTTTAAAAATGAATATAATTCGTATGAAAATTTATTTATTCTAGTTCAATTTACGTGGAACTAATGCAGCGGTTCGAAGTATTTTTTTCAATTGTTAATGATTTTTGGACGTGTGGGAAATCGAGATTGAATGTTAATACTATAGCTGCAGCCCTTGCCGTAAAATTCAATATGAAGGATGTTTCTTGATCAGATATTTCCAATATAGTGTTAAAAGATAATACACTGACAAAAAAAAATTCCTCATTTAAGTAATTAATAGGCATGTAAAGTATAATTACAATATAAAAATGTTACTAATATTTTTATTATGCATTTATCATATTATAATGTATTCTATATATAAAATGAATCTGTGTATAAAATGAATGTATGTATAAAATGAATCTGTGTATAAAATGAATGTATGTATAAAATGAATCTGTGTATAAAATGAATGTATGTATAAAATGAATCTATGTATAAAATGTTTCCTTTATTTCCGATATTTTTTCTTCAATTTATTTATGTCCTCCTTTTCATTGTGAAAAAGTTGGTCACCTTATTTTCCGTGTATGAAATATGCAAAGAGAAAATAAAATAGTCCATCTCAAGATTTTGATGAAGCTGCACGTTTTTAACTCTTCTGAGTTCGGAAGAAAAAATCATTTTTGTAATACATCTATAGGTCTGTCTACTTGTTCGTTTGTGTGTGTGCAAACATGATAACTCCTAAATGAAACGAGCTAAATGAGTGAAATTTGGCATGTGATCTTTGCACTAAAACTGTAGATCTGTATCAAGTTTTGAGCCAGGTCCGTCAGCAGGAATGGCGCTAGAGTTTTTTTGGGGGGACACGGTCTCCCCGACAGGGGGTAACCTGCTGTACGGGGAACTAGTGTAATGAAATATGTCTCAAATTTTCGCCAGATTATTATTTATCAGCTACAGTTGAATACCCAGTACAAATATTTTCCCCGGCGGGATACAAAATTTTTCCACCATGGGAGGCCCCCGCATCCCCGACGGGGGGGGGGGGCTGATCCCCCTTCTGGCGCCACCCCTGTCCGGCAGTAAATAACAATATTTTTCCAAACTGCATGTTCGATTTTTTTCACTGCACGATGATGCTAAGCAGAAAACGCTCAGCTATATTAACGTCCCGTTTTGAAGCAACACGAGGGTTATTTTGGGAAGGACCTCGTACTTTTGAACCACGGTCAGAGGACGAGAACGACGCCTGAGCTGGAACCCCCTCTCCAAGCTTCCACGCCACACCCAAGGGAGGGCGTTTGGCCACTACGTATTATTTGGAGTGCAACCGGCCCAATACACGACGGATCGTCAGTGGAATCGGGTTTCGAACCTGGAACCCTCCGGCCCTAAAGCCGAGACTTTACCACTAGGCCACCGCGGCCTGAAAACGCTACGAGAAACTCGAGAGGAATACCCTCTAGATATTTAATAAGACTATTAGCCTTTTATAATTTTTATGCTATCCATATGTAGGGTTGTCATACGTCCCGTACATACGGGACTGTCACCGTATTTCACTACGCAGTCCCGTATTACTATTTGTCCCGTTTTCTCTCTAAACTCAACCAAGTTCCTGAACAGGAAGAAATAGAACAGACCATTGCATATTTATAAGTAAGAAACAACGGAATTTGAAACACTGAGATTCTATTCAATCAGTTTGTATATCTAAAAGATTATTTCGTAGGTTAACAAGCAACACCACCTATCTCAGTTTTTTGAAATTTCAAAGAAGATTCAAATGAATTTTTCGGTATCAATAGCGAATATTTCTGAGTTTTTTTTAATATCTACTATGTACATGAGACCACAGGTTCCAACCAGACATTTAAATAATTAGAAATATCCGTTATTGGTTGCGAAAAATTCATTTGAATCTACTTCTTTCAAATTTCAAAAAACTGAGATATGTGGTGTTGCTTGTTCAGCGACGATTTAGAGAAAAAAAAATACCAAGCAAGACTGCGAATCAACTATGAAACTGAATATGGAAGAGAAATGGCTGAAGTTTTTTTGCAGATACAAATTACAGTCGGACCTCTATTTAACGAAGTCGCTAAATCCCGAAAAAAAGTTCGTTATATGGAAAATTCGTTAAATAGTGATTCACTTTTTAAAATACTATAAACTACATAAAACAGATTTTAAATTCATAAACACTAAATATTATTAGAAAAGTAATTAATCACACTTTTATTTTGTAAATTAATATCTGTTTTATATATTTTACCCATCAAAAAGAAATCTGCAAGGAAAACAAGAATAAAACAAAACATTGTCCGGGAATACACTGTATTTTCAATTTTAAAAAAATAATTTTATATTAAAATTAATGAATTTTAGCATTTCATCATACGAAGGTTTTTTGATTTCTGCATCATGATCATTTCCATCTTCATCATTTTCGTCTTCATCGCAATTCATTGCTGTATTGTTTTTACTTTTCACACTATCCACTTCAAAACTGCCTCATCCACATCTTCATAGACACATGCTTTTAAACGTTTTGAACAAGAATTCGATGAAACATAATTTTGTATCTTATCACGATTTTTTTTATTATGGTTTATAAGCTGTTTGGAGGACTACCAAATTTTAAAGCAATATCCTTTTTTTTCCACGCCTTATCCACATTATTAAATTTTTTTTCTCTGATGCTCAAGCACTTTCGCTTTGACATTTTCCAGCTTCAAGGTCATTGATCACCATAAAATGTGTTAAAAGAAAGAATAAGTTTGCAATGTTTAGAAACATTTTGAGAAATAGGGAGAAAAAAAATATTGCATCACAAGAAAAAGTTCGTTAAATAGAGAATGCACTTCGCTATTTGGAGGTTATTTTACGAAGAAATTCGCAAAATGTTCTTGGTTCCAAGAAAAAGTACGCAAAATAGAGAAATAAAAAAATAGAGGTTCGTTAAATAGAGGTCCGACTGTATATTGATTAGGAGTCATGTCAAACAAATGTGCACGAATACGCATTTGCCATTAGAGCCTAGAAGGCAAATGTGGAGAGAATACTTTCCCTATTGTCAACTCAATGGTCGGACGAAAGAAACTGGTTGTCAGTGGAAACAATTGAAGCAATTTCGACTTGTCATGTGATATTCGTTACAAAAATATTTAGTTATTTCTAAAGTTTTCTTTCTAAAACTTTTTATTGTGGCAATACGATATTTGTCTTACGAGCGTTGCCTAGCAACGCAGGATAAATATGTTAGTTTTCTTAAGAATTAAAAAAATGGTATTGTAGAGAGACCGAAATGTAACGACTGATGTATATAGTTCCAACGAATGAACGGTTTTTCGGCGAAAATTATGTTAAAATAAAAGTGTTTATTTTTTTTTATATAAAAAGTCTGTTGATTCATCCTGCAATACAGTACAGTCATTATAATTTCAGAATGACTTGGGACGATTTTTATTATTATGTGAAAGAAGAAAATGATATAATTAAGAAAGTAAAATCAACTTAAAAATATGATTGGGCTAAAAAGGATTAGCCTCGCATCTTTTTTAATATTCTACGTGTTCTTTTTATGTGATTGCTTAAACTTGATTGATTTTCAACAGAGTAAAATAAACCATTGCCTACCCAATTCTTTCATGTTTTATTTATTTAGCACTTAACGTCCCGTATCAGTGCTTGGTAATTATGGCAACCCTATCCATATGGTCACCATTCAGCATAACGTTCAAATAAATTATGGATAAGTTCTTCGAAATATATTTTGCCATTTCTTTAATTGTGACGTATGGAATGGGCCTGGCATGCAATTAGTTCACCATTATGTAATCCTCAAAAGCAGAGATTAATTTTTTTATATTCTCAATCAAAGCAAGTTTTCTCCTTCACCATTGCACATAAGGTAGGAAATAAAATAATGAATAATGATTTAAATCGAAATGATTTTCTAAATTATTTTTGACTATTTTCTATTATTTATTTCTAAGCTAATATTAAAAGAAAATAAAATTTAATTTTTTTAATAAGTAAGTAAGATTTATTTTTTTTAAGTAAGTTTCTGATGAAATCTTCTACCAAAGTTTTTCTACATACATATATACAGTGGCGAACCCCCGGGGGGGCCCCCCCCCCCCAGAGCTAAGCCAAAAATCTTAATTTTATTTAAAATCACTACAATTGTTTGCTCTTAATTTCCCTTTTTAAAAAAATAATAAAACCGTAACAACATTGCTTTCTGGCTTGACAAGTTCGAAAATTTTCCTACTTTATTAGTCATTCCACTTGTACTTTGTAGCATTGACGCGGTCGAAGATATTTTTTGGCTAGTTAATTCATTGTATTTTTTATTAAATTATCGAAAGTATTGTAGTGTTTTTTATGATTCTTATTGTCAGGTGAGTCAAGTCTGTAAAGTTAAAGTGTTTTGGTTTACATAAGCCGTGAGGTTTGAGATTCGTCAAGGCGATACAAAATTTTTATGACCTCAGCCCCCCCCCCAGACCCAAATCCTAGATTCGCCACTGCATATATATATATTTATCCCTAATATGATTCTAATAGGGTCGCCCTAATATGATATATGTGTATAAATCAACTTAGAGGAAAAATAGCATAATATATTATTTATACTTCATCATCCCTTCCTGCTTTCTTTTTAACATTTTTGATAATTAATTATTTCATTATTCCTGGTTACACACTTTTATTTCACTTGGCTTACACTATTTTCAGAAATTAATTATTGGTAAATCGATTAATTTAATTAAATTTTTATTCTGTGCCCGTTGACGCCACCTGGCGGTGAATTTAGGAAATAAAATTGATTTCAGGTTTTCATATTTATAACGATGAAATTATAAGACAAAAACAAAAAAAGCAGAAAATAATTAACATGAACAAATTCTTCTTTTAAGTACACAAAAACTGTTCTTATAAAATATTTTGTCTTATTATTAAAGAAGTTGGCAATATTTTGCCTTTATGAATTGTGTGATGCAGAATCACACGAAGAAACGCTCGCCAATTGTTCCTCATCGCCGAGAAAAAGAGAAAGAAGCAAAATAAAAAATTTAAAAAAAAGCGCCATTTGGCGAGTATTGCTTTGTTCCAGAATTCGACAGTAAAAAGAGAAGGGATTTTTCAAGTGCGAAGGAGTGCCACTCGTCAAACAGTTGACACTTTCTGAGGAGTGGCAACTCTCTTCTTTTTTTCCCTCCCACTTTTATTATATTTTTATTCGAATTCTTTTTTCAACCCCCTCGTCGTTTTTCGCTCGACACCGTCGCCAATTCAGTGACAGAGGCGACGTTTGTTCAACCGTTTCGAGCCAGGAAGTGGAGATTTGGATTGCCAATGAAATTTCGAGACTGTTGACTGTCGTACGATTTGTCGCGTGTTACCGGGAATTCGATACGCCATTTGTGCCCTCCCACGTGTTAAGTTCTTCTCTTTTTTTTCGTTTGCGGTTTAGAATTAAAAAGTTTATAAATAAATTTGCCGAGAGAATCTTTTTTTCCAGTCTGGTGATACATGTTGCGACACTTTATACAAATTAAGAACGTTTTGAGTTACTGCGTTCTGAAGTTTAAAATTTCAAATAATTCACAAGGAAGGATGAGGAAAAAAGAATATGTTTGTGTTTTTAAAAATAAACTGAATTTAAATCTGTGATGCTATTACTGGGCAAATTTGATACGTTTATTATTTCAATGTATGTTTTTAATAACAAAATTTGGGATGGGCTCTGACCTAGACACACCCGCATGCTTTGTCTGCATTCATACATAAGCAAAACTGTAGAAGCGTTTTCCCATGAATTAAGTTCAATTAATAAATAAAATCAATTCACTGATACCATTGCTTTTTCTGTCTTCAGTTTCCTACTTCCATGCATCTATTATTTCTTACTTTGGCGAATTTTTTACTTTCTCGTATGCAAAGTATACAAAGAGAAAGTATTGTAATCGTCAAAAAATTCGAACTCGAGATTTTGACGAATCTCCACGTTTTAGACCTCCCTGAGTCCGAAAAACACCATTTTGGAATTATGTCTGTCTGTCTGTGAATACAATAACTCGAAAACTATTAGAGCTACGGGGATGACATTTGGTATGTGGTCTTTAAAATAATTTGTAGGTTTCTCTCAAATTTTGCACAAAATCCGTCAAAGGGAAGTCTGCCTGTTTGTATGTCCGCGGTCATGTGAACATTATAACTCAAAAACTTGAATAGCTAGATGGATAAAATTAGGTACACGGTTTTATCGTCATGAATGTAGGTCCGTATAAAATTTTGGACCAAATCCGTCAAAGAGTTGTCTGTATAGTTTACTTTTGAAAAGAATCCGTTATCTCCACGCGCATGCGTATTGGAGGCAATCTTCTGTGCACGCGAAAGCTACTGAGCGAATTACGTCAGTTTGTCCTTGAGCCGGCAAGAGCGGAAAATTTATGCGCATCTCTTTGAATTTGATTCTTTACCTAGATATTTTTCAATCACTTTAATGAAAAACCTTCTGATAGTCATTGGATTCTGGGCTACAGTAGGTTCGAATTTTTTTATCCACGCGGGGGAAGGGGAAACGGCATCTTTTTGGGGAAGTATACGAGAAAGTTTAGGGGAGAACACTCCCGCTTGTTTTATATAGTACAACCCTTGGCTAACCGAAATAAAGGGAAGCCGAGGTGGATACATATTTTTTCGGTTAAGCCATGAACATCATCTATTACTATTTTGTATCTATTTTCAGTATCTAATTGTGAAATGTTTTGAGTTGTAAAACGAATTCAAAATTCTCTTTATAAGCTACACTTATGTTCTTTATTATCCCCTTAACTGAATAATTTTCTTTGCTGTCTAATAAGATGACCCTTTCTGATTCGAAAGGGGCCGTCATTTTCATTCATCTCAGAACGCATATACAATCAAACTTGGATAATTCGAAGTTGAAGGGACCAGAGAAAAAGTTCGAAATATCCAAAAATTCGAATTACATATATTCTCTCAAACAGAAGAGATAAATAAAAAAGATTAACTCCACGATCAAAGATTTAACACATAAACTTTATCTAAGAATACTGCTACATTTTTTTCATTAAATCGAACATTTTTTTACTAGCTTAGTTATTCATCACTTTTAAAGGAAAGCAGATATTTTCAATTGCGTCTGTGAATGAAATGTGAAAATGCAGACAGGCTTTGGATGACCAATCAATAGTGAATGCTGTAGGGAGTGGAGAGGGTAACATTGGAGGGTGACAGAAAAATCCTCGGAAATCAACGAATAGTGATATTCCAACCCTCGCTTTTCTTTTCCTTATAAAGACCGTTAAAATAAATAATGATAACTGAGAAAAGTCTCAGAAGCAATTTTTACCGTAATATTTTAAGGGCAATCGCACGAAAAATTCGAATTATCCAAAATAAAATTCGAATTATCCACGATTTGTTAACATTATTTTAATACGGAATTGGGTACTTACGTATTAACGCCACCGAGGCTACAGATTGGCGGTAATGCGCCAATAAAGAGCAATCTTGTTTACAAAAACCGCCAAATTGGCGGCACTTAAAAACCGCCAAATCTGTAGCTGCGTTGACTTTGTATACTTCGTATACGAGGAAGTAAAAAGGGCAGATTTCAGCGCGCATGCGCCTTAAATACTGTTGGAAAATGGGGAATCCCTGATACTCTATAAAACCGGCTGAATTTGGACCTCTTTAAGTTAAAATTTCTATCTGAGAATTTAAGTAGAGCGAAATAATAGTTAAATTTAAAACAAAAAAAAATCGAATTTATTACATACGTACAATATCAAGAGATTTGTGTAATCCATCTATTCTATTATCCGCACCAGGTCTGTCTGGACGGTTGATCAAAGTTTTACTATATACACATTAAATGTCTGCTCAAAATATCATGGCTATAATTAAAGATTAAAATTGCTGAAATAGGAGGGGAAAAATAACACTTCAATCAAAATGATAACATTGAGCAGATGAAGTTTTGAATTTTAAAATTAAATTAAAATCATTTTCTTTAGATTATAATTTCCCCAGTTATTTCCGGAAAATATCAAGGACAATCCGTCAGTGAAGAAGGAGATTTTGGTTTTTATGGATAACCCATTGAGAACATTTGGTTGTATTATACCTATGGAAAGTCCTTTTTGACTACATGCTAAAAATGGAGTCCCTTTGCGAAAATATACAATAAAGTCAAGAAAATTATTGTTGCTTTTACACACTAATATTTAACTCCACTTGTTTCATGTTTGTAACCAGCGGGAGTGTTCTCCCCTAAACTTTCTCGTACACTTCCCCCGCGTGGCTAAAAAAATTCGAACCTACTGTTATCCAGAATCCAATGACTATCAGAAGGTTTTTCATTACAGTGATTGAAAAATATCTAGGTAAAGAATCGCACACTGCTAGGTTTCACTCTTGACGTCTCAAGGACTAACTGATGTAATTCGCTTCTTTAGCGTGCACGGATGATTGCTTCCAGTATGCATGCGCGTGGAGAGTATGGATTGGTTTCAATAGTAAATTATACAGACCGACAGACAGTCAACCCTTTGACGGATTTGGCCCAACATTTTATACGGACCTACATTCATGACGATAAAACTGTGTACCAAATTTTATCCATCTAGCTATTCAAGTTTTTGAGTTATAGTGTTCACATGACTTCGGACATACAGACAGACTTCCCTTTGACGGATTTTATCCAAAATTTGATAGAAACCTACAAATTATGTTTAAACACCACATACGAAATTTCATCTCCGTAGCTCTAATAGTTTTCGAGTTATCGTGTTCACAGACAGACATAATTCCAAAATTGTGTTTTTCGGACTTAGGGAGGTCTAAAACGTGGAGATTCGTCAACATCTCGAGTTCGAATTTTTTGACAATTACAATACTTTCTCTTTGTATTCTTCGTATACGAGAAAGTAAAAATGGAATTTTGTAATCGACTTTTCTCTTAATTTTTGATGTGCTAGAGTTTCCACGTTTTGTACATTTGTGTATTTTCTATGGCAATATTCTATTTAAGCATTTCAATATTTTTAGAACCCAATCATTAGTTAATCTATTAATTTAATTAAATTTTGATTCCATACACGTGGTGCCACCTGGTAGTGAATTCGAGTTAAAACTGTTTACAAGATTATCTAATATTCATAATAACGAATTATAAAATAAAGAATTAAAAGTAGAAAATAGTTAAAATAAAATAAATTTATCTTTTTTAGCACACTAATAAGAGCGTGTTTTTATTAATTTTATTATTTTTTAAAATTAATCATATTATTTACTTTCTGCACAGAAGCTTGAAAAACCAAGTTCTTCACAATCTTTTTTTTAAATTGCCGATTTTTTTTTTCAAACATGGCAAGTCTCAGTTATAACTTCTTTTTCATACGCGGCCTAACAGCAATAATAGTTTTATGCACTGCAAACGATTTCTCATCTCTAGCATTTTCTTTTCTCTCTAATTATCGTTATTGTAAAATTTAAATCTTTAACATAATGTGTAAAAACTCTTTTTAGCCCTTTATTTCTAGACGCTACTTATAAGTTCTAAAATCAGGCTTATATCTTCATAATTTGACCGTTTTTCCTGACAGTATTCGCATGAACACGAAGAATGTAGTTCCGACATCTAGCAGTAGATGGCAGATGAAAACAAAAATTGACTTTTTAAATTATTAATCTAATTAATTAAATCATTTTATTTAATTTAAAAAGTTTTCATCTTTTCTGAGGTTATCCTGCATTAAAACGTATCTAATAATGCCAAAATAAAATTGAAAAGTTGCTGGTAAGTTAATTCGATAAATAACGGGTTAAAGATTGTCAGTTTTGTAGTCTTTAATAGTACTGTAAAACCGCCGTTGTGTGTGTGATTATAACAAAAAGCATTATAACAAAAATGTCATCTTATAATTAATACTTAGCGTCACAATATTTATTACATCTAGCAACTCCTGAAAGAATACGAATGTGTTTTAATGGCGACAGTAACCAGCTTGATTAGAAATAAATACTACGTGAATTTTTCCAGCTGTTCATCGCACAAAACAGAAATGAATACACTGTTGCTGCTTTTTATGACACTTGCTGTCATCAAATTTGCATCGTGTGCAGAAAGGATTATTACAACTCCGAATCCTTGAATCATAATGGTGTAGATCATGGATTTGACAGGCAAATTATCACCTGCTCTACATGAGTTTGATGTCCTTGATTGGATCTAGTTGTTAGAGATATAAAAGTTCCTTTGGTTTGTGTTTCAGAAGTTTCCTTTTTGGATGTGGGCTACATCTTTATCACATAGTTAGCATGAGGTGCGTTATACGTATTACTTAACTGTGATTTAAAATATTTTTCTGAGCGTCAAGCAATTACAATGGAACTTTGGTTATCCGCACTTTTTAATTCGAAATTTTCTCTAATTCCTGGAATTTCCTATTAACATAATTATTGCCACTGCCATTGTATTATCCACTTCCTGTTTTATTCTATTTGATCATATTTTATCGTTTGGTAAATTAGTTAAGATTATGGCAACTAGTTTTCTATTTAGTTTAATGTTTAAAGAAGGAATTCCAACTACGAACATTTTGCTATGCCTTTGAATGTAAATACTCTTTTTCCTTGTAAAGAATTGTGCTTTTGTTCGTATATACTCAGTGTCATGCGTCTGAATAAAAAGGATTAAAATCTACGATTACGTTTACGAAACAATAATGTTACAATATCGTCTATAATTCGAATTTATCTTGATTACTTAATCCTTTCAGTCCCAGTGAGGCTATTTGGAATCATCATATTCATAATTTTTTTTGTTCGGAAACTAAACCTGCCTCTGATACCAAATGGACATTATTAATTTGACGACTGTTTACAATTTTAAAATAATATTTAATTTTTTATATATCAACGAAATTTTTAAAATAATATTTGAAACTAAATATCGAACGCGTGATTTTACTAATATGCCGAAAATGAAATCTGAAATTTTATCAATCGATAAAGAGTTTATTTGTTGATAAATGGAGAGTTATCAGACATTAAATTTACAAAGATGCAACTTATGTATTCAATCCTATTCAAGAGTTGTTGTAATCGTGGATTTTAATCCTTTTTATTCAGACGCATAACATTGAGTACATACGAGCAAAAACACAATTATTTACAAGGAAATAGAATTGTAATAAAACACATTCAAAGGCATAGCAAAAAAGGTCAGTAGTCGGTTTGATTTGATTTGATTGGGGAGGGGGAATTTTCAGCAACAAAGGCTATTATACCCTATTCATTCCAAAGTTCTTTTCGATCCGTAATCAAACCAGCGGGAGTGTTCTCCCCTAAACTTTCTCGTATACTTCCCCCAAAAAGGTGCCGTTTCTCCTTCCCCCGCGTGGCTAAAAAAATTCGAACCTACTGTTATCCAGAATCCAATGACTATTAGAAGGTTTTTCATTACAGTGATTGAAAAATATCTAGGTAAAAATCCAATTCAAAGAGATGCGTACCGAATAAAACGCATCTATCGCGCACTGCTAGGTTTCACTCTTGCCGTCTCAAGGACAAACTGACGGAATTCGCTCCTTTCGCGTGCACAGAAGATTGCTCCAGTACGCATGCGCGTGGAGATAGCGGATTGGTTTCAATAGTAAAATATACAGTCCGACAGACAGTCAACCCTTTGACGGATTTGGCCCAAAATTTTATACGGACCTACATTCATGATGATAAAACTGTGTACCAAATTTAATCCTTCTAGCTATTCAAGTTTTTGAGTTATAGTGTTCGCATGACTTCGGACATACAGACAGACAAACTTCCCGCTGACGGATTTTGTCCAAAATTTGATAGAAACCTACAAATTATGTGTAAAGACCACATACCAAATTTCATCCCCTTAGCTCTAATGCATAGTTTTCGAGTTATCGTGTTCACAGACAGACATAATTCCAAAATTGTGTTTTTTGGACTCAGGGAGGTCTAAAACGTGGAGATTCGTCAAAATCTCGAGTTCGAATTTTTTGACGATTGCAATACTTTCTCTCGGTATACTTCGTATATGAGAAAGTAAAAAGAGATGAAAATGACGGGCTAAAATTATTTCCGATCTGATTCGGTCAAGAGAAAAAAAAGTGGCACTATTCTAAACAGGCCTCCATATTCTTTCTCAGTAGTCGGAATTCCTTTTTTAAACATTAAAATACACAGAAAACCAGTTGCCATAATCTTAACTAATTTACCAAACAATAAAACATGATCAAATAAACTAAAGCAGGAAGTGGATAATATAACGGCAGTGGCAACAAAAGTAATGTGCGAAAAATGGAATGTTTCGTTATGTCTGAATACAAAAATAACTGTTTTAAAGCTTACCATGTAAATAAAGTAAGTTTAAATATTAGCGTGTTTTTTTTTAACTTATGAAAGGAAATTGTGTTTACTACTATCAATAAATGTATATTTAGCTATTATATTTTATAAATGCCAATCTCTGAGAAATATTTCAATCGCTTATTGTGTTGCATTAACTCCTAACGATACGATTCCAAATGGCATCATGGCATATTTAACTTCTGCTGTACTAAACTCCCAATGATGCCGATTGGAATCTCTTTGAATTTTTAATTTAAAAAATTGAGTTTTTTTTCCCTCTTTTTGAACTTTTATCTTAGGCCCAAAATGAGTACATTTCACAAATTTCAGAATTTTAGAATAAATAATAAATTCTTGGGACTGAAACAGTTAAAAGTCAAAACTAAAGATAGTAAAAAAAAAAAAAAATCTTTGTATTTCTGAATTCTTTTCGGTAGTTTAATACGTCCGTATCTGGTGTACTCAGTAATTGCAAATGGATAATTATAGCGTCTCGGCATAGGGCCTGGTTAGTGTCTCGGTGTTGCGATCGTGATTTTAGCCCAATTCTACCGAAGTTGTATGGTCTCGGTACATGTGAAATCACCCGTCATAGGTCAGTCTTCTTCACGCTGGTTTTGCATGAAAATCTGAAGTATGTGGTACAGCATATATCACACGGACAGCTATCGTGCTCTGTTATCGTGAGCACGAGCGCAGTGCCACTTACCAAAAAAGTTTGTAGCACGTGACCGGTCAGGCAAGATGTCAGAAATCGTGGGCTGTATTCGCTGGCGAACTACGTCACCGGAAGTCACACCCGATTGGTTTGAATTTTTGCTGCCGATCATTTTCCGTCATCGGAAGCCGGTTGAATACAGCTCACGATTTCCGTCATCACGATCACGTGCTACAAGCTTTTTTGGTGAGGGGCATTGCGCTCATGCTCACGATAACAGAGCGCGATAGCTGTCCGTGTGATATATGCTTAGAAGATCAGGTGTTGTCAACTCACCACGGTTCAAATTTACGTCCATTGCAAGTTAACCATCATGAATATTCAAAACGGGACTTAAATGCATTAAATAAACAGAACCAAAATTACGAAAGCAATATTTTTCATTTCCTAACAGTGCACTCCTTACTTTACTTTACTTTATAACACACCCCTGAATCCAGAGATAAAGATCTCCGATTTGCAGTTTGGATGGGTGTGCGTAGTAGAATCTTTATTGATTCCAACAAAAAAAAATGAGAAGCAGTGATTTACAGTAGCAGCCTCCTGACAAAATTTGAAGCTGTTATACAGTTTACTGCATATAATTTATTTACAGGAAAAATCAGATTTATTGTGATCACATTAAATTAACTATTGAGCTATTGTAAGTGCATTAAATAGTGGTTAAACTAATTAGCACTGTGACAAAAGATGAAATGATGCGGAACTATTGCTTATACATTTTTATATTGATTGTGTTTGATTAAATTGATTATGTGATGTTTCTTGCCTTTTGCAGACCTAAGAAAATACATAAAAAAATCAAGAGTCTTGAACCATTTTTGGAGTAAATTTAAACTCGTGAATTCAAGGACGTTTGGGCCCCTTTTTTGTCTTGTTGGGGAGGGTGGACTGTTTCTGAGTCCGAATTTGAGAAAGAGTCAGAATTTGGAGCATTGTTTTGGTCATGTTGAAATTTAATAAGGTCTTCGTGCTCTATTAGAAAAGACACTAGTCTGCTGATTTTTATCCTTGATAATTTATTGCCTCGTAGATTTTGCCACCAAACAGAAGTCTTGGTTTAGG
>BGPR01016928.1:2478-33593 GCA_013235015.1 Araneus ventricosus
AATTTCTCTGTGACTCTAATTGATGTTTTGGACTAATTTGTTCGTAATCTCTGCTTCTAAGATATCCGGTAACTGCACTGCCAGGAAATATAATCAAAGTCAAGAATGCAGTATGGGATAAGGGTAAAAAGTATGGTTGATTTAAATAACTTTATAAAACAATGCTATTTACTATTATTTCTTTAAAGAACTGGAAGCTTGTGTAGAAGTCAGAGATTGCTGTGAATATGCCAATGTAATTTCTCCATGACTCTAATTGATGTTCTGGACTAATTTGTTCTTAATCTCTGCTTCCAACTGAGATGTTGGGTAACTGCAGTGCCAGGAAATATAACCAATGGCAAGAATGCAGTATTGGATGAAATATTCCTTCTTGAAATTCATTTCTCTATTTATTTTCCTCAAAAGGTACATTGCAAAGTTTAAATGTAATTTTCAGTAGCAGATTATGTGATGCGTCAAAATAAATTGCAACAGACAATCCAACTGGAAACAGTATAAACGAATTTCATGTTTTAATTTTCATTTGTTTATGTGTTAAATGCAAAAGAATGAGTTATACTTTAATTTTTGGAAGCCAGAGTGTTAATATTTCGATTGCGAGAAGGTCCTTTTAACCAGAATAAAGAAAAAATTATACTTAGAAAAGTAACAAAATATCGACTCGTCAAAATCTTCTAGACAAAGACATAATTAGGAAGTGATAATTGTTTATCGATGTAGCTATTTCTTGTTTCCCACTGAATTCAGAATGATAAATTAAAATATAAGCAAATTTTATGCTTTATAAACAACACAACTAGATACTGAAAAGAAAACACAAACTTATTTAAATTCTTTTCTCTGTCAACCAAACAGCTTACAGCAGACCTTCAGAACGAAAGACATTCTATAAGACTGGTAGGAACGAAATATCACTTTTAATATTGAAAATGAAGAAAGGTGACATATGCATGCAAGTTAAATAAATAATAAAATAAATAAATAATTTAAATAAATAATATAAATAATAATAAATAAATAATATAAATAATAATAAATAAATAATATAAATAATAATAAATAATTTAAATAAATAATATAAATAATAATAAATAATTTAAATAAATAATATAAATAATAATACATAATTTAAATAAATAATAATTCTTTCTCAAGTATAGTTTTCTAGACTTCCAAAACGGATTCTTTTTTCATTTCAACACTAAGTCATAGGTTAGTAAAAATTATTTCAAAATGACTTAAGAAATCAAAAGGAGCATATCTGAATGATTAGTCCTAAATAAATCAACTGTTTTTCTGTCTGTAAAATTTTAAGAAGCCTGAAAGTTTTTACTTATATTTGACAAAACGTTTTTATTTGTACTGTGTGCAATACTGAATAAGTTTGATTTTATTACGAAAATGTTTCGAAGATGATAATTTTATAGACATTTTGAAAATGTCGAAATTTTTAAAATGAACATTTCGTTCTGGCGAGCCTTACACATGTAAATAATAACAGAAAATATTGTGATGTATTGTGAAAATATTGTGTTTCTACTAACCATGAAAAATTTCTCATTGCTCTATTTCAGTCCATTAATATTCTTTCCAGTTATTAAATGCTTCATATCGTTTCAGCAGCCATTTGTAACATAATTGAAATAGCATTTAATAAATTTATCGATTAGATTTTTAAAATTCCAAATTATTAAAAATGATCTCTTCAGTTCGTAATTTTCCAACTTAAGTTTTTTCGTCTTTTCATTTAAAAAACAAAATCTTGCGATTAACAAATTGAGATGTATTTTTTTTAAATTTTATGAAAATGTACTGATCAAAACACAAACATTTACAAAATTATTGATGCATATTTACCTTTTATTTGATCTTTTAAACATCACAAAAATTTCAGATATCTATTGAAATTTTTAATTTCGTAGAAATTCTCCTTTAAAAATTCAGGATATTTAAATATGTGATTGTTTTTTAATTGTTAGAGGAAATAACTATAAAATATAAGAATAAATTTAATTAAATATTACAATAAATCTTTTTGATTGAAAACATAACAGATTATCTGAAATGAATTGAATTTTAGTCTTTAGTCTTTTTCTGTAAGCACCCAAATATTTTAGTGCTATTTTTTAAGTCAGTACCTGATAAAATAAATTTTATGAATAATATAGCCATTTATTTTATAAAATTATGTAAAAAATTCCATTTACTACTATTATGTCGAAAAATTCATGAATATATATTTGTTCCGCATTGATATATATATAAAATAAGAATAATTTTTCAAATTTCCATGCACTTCTGGGAGTGACTTTCGTACTTTTTAGAGTTAATACTTTGTTCAACAATTTTATATTGTTTGAAATACCAAATTTAAGTCGTTTGGAAAAACCGGACATTTTCTATTCAAGTCATACCCATGATACAATAATGGGGCAAAAGTAATGTATAGTTTAAAATGTAGGGGGAAGTGGGGTAAAACCAGATACCTAAGGTTTGAAGGCCTGTTGGAGCTAAACTATTCGACATAAAGCTTGTCAAATTTTACTAAAATATTCATTATTTATCAGAGTACAATATATCTTTCGGGAAAAGTCAAAATTTCATTACTTTTTACTAATGATTTTTTTTGTAGAAAAAGTCAAAGTATCCCATTTTACCCCACTAGTGGGTAAAACGGGATACACATGTTAACTCTATGGAAAATTAAGGAAAACTAGATTTTCAGTGGAAAATTAACATATTTTTTATTTTATTCTTCTAAGATTTAATAATAGTTATAATAGTTGACAATTCCAGAAAAAGGACGATTTTTTTAAAAAATTTAACAATAATTACAATAGTTGACAATTTAAGAATAAAGACAGTTTTTTTCTAAGATTTATCAATAGAATAATGACAATGTTTTAAGATTTAACAATAGTTACCGTAGTCGACAATTTAAGAATAAAGACAATTAGTTTAAGAATAGTTATAAGTAAGTAAGAATATTTTTTATTTTATGTGACAATTTAAGAATAAAACAATTTTTTAAATCTAACAATAGTTATAATAGTTGACAATTTTAAAAAAAATACGATTTTTTAAGAAATGTAACAATAATTACAATAGTTGAGAGTTTAACATTAAAAAAGTTTTTTTTAAAGATTTATCAATAGTTACAATAGTGAACAATTTAAGAATAATGACAATAAATTAAAAAATATTTTTAAAATTCGTATCTAAATTAGTGATAAAATCTGTAGGAATTAAATAGGGAATCTAGTAATGTCACTAGCGCATTGAAACACTACTGGTTTGGAAATTAAAATAGAACAGAATAGCGAATAAATGAAATGAAAGAATCTAACAAATGTTGTGTAAAAAAAGAAATTGGAAGAACGTAAGTGACCTACTGGGTTCTCCTACTATTTTAATGACCCAAATCCCAAAAGCATAAGAAGAAAAATAATCCAATCCAAAAGCAAAAGAACATTGTATGATACGTAATTCTTTCTTCTGTAAAATTCAAGCTAACGGACAAGCTCAGTCCAAACGTCGATGCGTTGAATAAAACCAAACGATTGCAAAGCCTTTGAGCAATACATTGTTAATTTTACATGCGTTTTAAGTTTTATACGATAAAAAATGAATAAAAATCGTTTATTTGCAAGCGAGGAAATAGTGGAATAAATAAATTTTAATTCATTTTAAAGTTTGACTGAAATAATTCTTTGTATTATTTGAAATTATCACTAAAAAAGAAAATTTTGGAAATAGGAATAAATTCGAAATGTTTTACATCAGATCATTTGACTCAAAGATCAAATAGGAATAGCACTCACAAACTACTAACTATGTATCTCACAACCTAAAAAATCCTCTTGGGTCGGATATCCGTAGCTTCCCCTAGTACCCGGTTTTACCCCGAGTACAGAGATTATAAGGAACGAAACATAACCACGCAAATGTTTTAATAAATCTCTATTTTTTATAGGATATAAATTCTTAATAAACACATAATAAGCTGGACTAAATATAGTGTTAAAATTGTAATGATTAATAAGTAAGGATAGTTTAAAAATAAACGAACATTGGAGAGTTGGCGTCATAAAACAATTAACCTTCACAGACGAAGTGAATTTAATAACAACATGAAAATTATGACCATTCTTTTCTCTTCGTTAGTGGAGAATAATTCAGTATTTGTCCACTGGAAAGAAGAATTAATAACGTAAAAATCAGACTATCCGGTTTTACCCCTCTATCTCTTACTCCATTTTTTAAAAAATTAATTGAGCTTTATTTTGGGAGACTCGGCTTGGTCTTTGAACATGAGAATAAAAATTGTGACTGATTTTCGAAGAATTCAGAGCTGTGTCTTAGGCTTAATTTTGGATTTTGGAAGAAACAGATTATTTTATGATTGGCAAGAAATTCTCAAAATAATTTAATAAAATTGATTTTCACTTTAATAGAATTTTGTGCACATAATAAATCTGTCTTCAGAAAGACCATATTATTGCCAAGAAAATATTAGATTTCCATTAAGAATATAAAACATATATTTTGACACATCTGTAGAAAGGAAATTTGTAAACAATTATTTCTCTATATAAGATGTAATCAATTTCAGAAGTTCCATGAAATACACAAATTTCATTACATACATGACAATGGTAGGACTTACCTGATGATTTATGTATACAAAACTATCAGAAATTTAGCAGAAATATCCATAAACAAGTTAAATGTAGACTTCTCTCAGATATTCTCATTGATGGAGAATATCCTTTCTTTGCAAAAGACTGGATTATTTTTTCCCTTCATCCATTAAGGAAGACTAATGCCTTTCAGATTTATACGTATATTTGTTTCATAAATTTATCCGTCTTCAGTAATCAAAGTGAAATTCCATCGGTTTTATTTCTGGTTTGTGAATGCGAAGGGTTATCGGAAGATCTTTAATGTGAATGCTGATGATTTTGAAAATGAGGTTCAGGAAAAGAGAATAGCTTACATTCTGTATCAACTCTGAAGTAAAGAAGACTAAAAACCAGGATGAGAGGGAATGAAATATAATTCTGGATGCTCTCAGTGACATTTACTGTTTCTGGAAGATTAAGTGATTATTGAAGAGAACATAGCGTGCTTTATGGGGAAACGGATACTGCGGAAAAGAATGAAGAGATTGTCCATGAATCATAAAGTTTCAACTGTGCTCTTATTTGGAACTTTAAATATAAAGAGTTGCTTGTGAATTTAATACAAAAGATTGCTATTTACCATACTGGACTTGAATAAACTAACAAACATTAATTTCACGTAGATGAAATTTATATATATTATATTCATTACTTTTTATTGAAGAATGTCACTTCTATGTATTTGACTGTTAATGACTATTAATTTCAAAAATAATATTAGTACTTGCTGGTTTGTCAAATAAATAGTTATCTTTACGTTTTCTTGAGTAACTTTCCGTAATCCAAAGACATTAATATCATAGTTTCTAAAAATATTTAAAATATATGTATTCTGTAACATATTTATTCCCCGATATTAAATATTTATTCCATTCCTGTTATTTAGACCCACGTTTAATTTGCCATTATAACGTTAATTCATTGACTTTTAAGCAGAAAAACAACATTTTAAATAGCATTGGAATATTCTCCCTCAAATTGAGCAATATTTCATGCTATTCTTTCCACAATTTCTTTCCTATATTTTTTTATTTCTTTATTTCTTTTTGTGTGTTTATTGTTATATATTCTCTGATGAAGTTTACAAAATTGTTTTAATCTTTCCTCCATCTATT
This sequence comes from Araneus ventricosus, assembly GCA_013235015.1. Classification (NCBI taxonomy): domain Eukaryota; kingdom Metazoa; phylum Arthropoda; class Arachnida; order Araneae; family Araneidae; genus Araneus; species Araneus ventricosus. The sequence goes on from BGPR01016928.1 coordinate 8,279, forward strand.
TTTCTTTTTTCCATTCATAGTATATATATATAAATTCTCGGCCGAAGCCTATAATTTGTAGAGATTAGTTGCAACAATTAGTAAACAATTAATTTTTCAATGAAGTTTTTTTTCAATTACATACTTGGTAATCCTAGAAATAATGAAGATTGAGAGATATAATAAAATGAAAAATTTGCAGTTATATTAAAGCCAGTGATGATATAAAAACAGATTTTAAAAAATTTAAGACCTTTTATGAGAATTCTAGCTGGCTTCATTACAAAAGTGAAAACTATTATCACTCTATCCAAAAATATTTTACATCCTTTGGCCACTTTTCACAATTTCTTAGGACGCAAATACTGTAGATTCCAGACTCTCCGGTCTAGAGTCAATTAATGTTTTGCTTATTTTAAATCTGTGCATATTCCTAATGCACGGTGTATATCTTTATATGTTTCCCGAAATTATGTTATACGCTATAAAATTTCCCTTAAAATGTGTACAATATCTTATTCTGATTTTGTTTTCGGAAAATATCTTATTTTTTCCTGAAATAAACTTTTTAAATGTGACATTTATAAAGGGTTGGCTTGTATTAAAAGATCAGAAAATATGAAAAAAAACGTGTTATGTTATAAAAAGAGGTGTTTTTAATTCTATGGTTGCGGTAAGAAGATTGAATTTTCATAAGTCTAGCCTATCCACATTTTTTCTTAACCTGTCTGCCCTTTCACCCCATTAGGACAGATAATTGGAGTCAACTCTAGTTGAATTAAGAATAAAATTAATAATAGAAACACTAAGACATCTTTTCTAGATATCGGAAACATTTATAAAGCGTTGGCTTGTATTAAAATATCAGAAAATATGGAAAACAGCGGGTTATGTTATAAAAAAGGATGTTTTGAATTCTATGTGTAGGGTAAGAAGATTGAATTTTCATAAGTTTAGCCTATCCGCTTTTTTTCTTTTTTCATAAATCTAACCTATTCACTTTTCTTTCTTTAAGTCTATCCACTTTTTTTCTTAACCTGTCTGCCCTTTCAATCCATTAGGATGGATAGTTGGGAGTCAACTCTATTTGAATTCAGAATAAAATTAATAATAGAAACACTAAGACATCTTTTCTAGATTAAAATGATTTTAGAATGTAAACAATGCATCATTTCGAGTAGGAGCAATAACATTAATGCCACTGCACGCTCTTGTACTTAAAATTAAAGAGAACACGGAATTCTTTTTGTACATGTTGCTCCGTTTCCTATGGTCACCAAGCTCAGAGAAGAAGCAATAAATATCTCCTTCAGCCCACATGTATACGGCCTCCCAGGAAATGCTTTTAACCTTTCTAATAGTTAGGCCAGTGAGCTCATAACACCCTTCACATATGTTGCGACTTATGATACTGCTCTTCACTCGATTTAACACGGAACAGCAAAAAACACCAGTTTTGTTACCCCGCAGTAAATGGATCTTGAGAGCATCGCTAACGGCAGTAGTAAAAGCGCTAATGGATAGATTTCCAATCCTTGTATTTAGAGAACATAAAATCTCTGCACTTGTAAGCAGATTTACGATGGAACCTTTCTCGCGAAAATGTTTCCTTTTGAAAAGAAAGGGGCATAGCTTGAAATTGTTAAACTGTCCGTTTGTACTAGAAAAGTGGATTTTATTATCCATCGTTGCAATCTTTCGACAGAAATTTAGTTCAAAGTATTCGGAAAATCCAAACTTACTTTAGAGGATGGTAAATAATCCCGGATACATGTTTATAATTGTGTTTTATATTACGTTTCAGATCTCAGAAATTTGAAAGTGTGAATTCAGTAAAAGGATGTATCAGGAGGGGATTTATTATTGATCCTGATTCGCGAATATGTTATCTTTTTAAAACTAAATTGATAGAGTATGAAATTTTTAAGATACTGATTGCACTAAGAACGTGTTTGTTATTTATTATCATACAATTAAAGTATAGATCGATTCATTAATGTAGAAAATAGAAATTTGCCCTAGATTATTATAAATATCCTGTGTTTTACGCAGTTTTTTAATTTAAGAAAAAATCTCAACCTGAAAAATGGAAAAATTAAATTCATTGAAGGGATTTCAAACGAAATTTTCTTTCTTGAAAACGCTTATAATCTTTTCAATTGTACATAAAAGATAACATATAAAAATGCATTCTTACAAACCAACACACATATATAATCAGATTTTAGAATTATGAATCAAAAGAGAAAATATAAGAAATTGAAATGAATAAACCGTTAAACATTGTGAAATTGTTAAACTCTTTGGTTATTCTACGAAAGTGGATTTTACTATCCATCATTACAATCTTCTGTTAGAAATTAAGTACAATGTATTTGGAAAAATCGAAATTTACTTTCGAAGATAGTAAATCGCTCTGATTATGTGTTTATAATCGTGCTTTGTATTATGCACATGCAACTGTATTTGAAATCAAAACATTGTTATTAATTACTTTACATAAATTTGATTCACATTTCATAATATAATCTTGAATGAATAGAAGGAAATCTGAGCACCATTTTTTTTTTTTACAGACTTATGAAACGTTCCGTTCCAATATTCTTTTACTGAAAGAGAAGTTGGAGAAGTTCCAGCAGAAGTGTTGGACAAAATCCTCCCACATTATTCCCATGGAGCTACTTATCGCAGTGGAAGCCGTAAAAACACTGATGCGAATTGGTGCTGCATTATATTTTAGGGAGGAAACATTAGATTGCATTGTTGTGTTCTTTCTTTCGATATGCCAACTGGAATACACTAAAATTATGGATATTAAATCGAATACATTGAGGATATTATTATTTATGTTGTGGAATTAACGTTTATTTAAATTTTACTAGATTAATTTCTTTTGTTTTTATTAATATCCCCTTCGGGACGGCCGCTCGCTGAAGGAAACGTGCCCACCGGCCGAAGCATTTTCTCCCGCTAAGCCTAACATGCATTAAAAGTGCGCGTTACATAATAATGCATAAAAAGTGTCCTTTACGTAGAAATAAAACCATTTTTAAATATGCGATAAACGATATCATATTCTAAATCATAAAAAAGTTTATTTAAAATCGCCAGCACGTGTTTCTGTTTATACTCTCAAAAATCAAATAATTCGAATAGAATGATTCACAGACACGTGGTCGACTACAATCTGACCTCGGAGAGAGAAATACTAATGTACGGGACCATTGTTCTGAAAGAAACATGTTATGGTAACGCCATCTGATAGAAAAAATTTTGTTCCTAAAGCCAAACGCATATGTGCGGCTCTCGGCCCTCAGCAGCACTTCCGCCGTAACGCAAGGATGCTGCGCTCGGCCCTGCGATGAGTCAAGCTGAAACGCTCATATGTGACGCTCGTCCCGAAGGGGATATGTGAGCAGTTTATCAATGACGTTGTGGATATTACTATTTATGCTTTGGAATTAAAATTTATTTAAATTTTACTAGATAAAATTCTTTTGTTTTTATTAATATGTGAGCAGTTTATCGATAACATTGTGGATATTACTATTTATGTTTTGGAATTAAAATTTATTCAAATTTCACTAGATTAAAATCTGTTGTTTTTCTTAATACATGAGCAGCCTTTGACTCATACACTACATACATGGTTTTTATATCTTTGAAGAACTTCTTAATTAAAAAGAAAATAGTCAATTATTAATAATTAATTTCAAACATATCAACCTGAGTGAAAAACTGCAGCTATATTTTGTCTTATGATACATTTATTTAAAAATGTAGTGTACTTGCACATTCGGAACCTCCCTACAGAAGAATGTTGGTATATGCCCGGATAAAACAAAAATGTTTGTTTTTCTCAAATTTTTTAAATTAAAATAATAATTCAAAAAAATCATACTAGTCATCAGTAGGAAAATAAATAAATCTACGAGGGACTCTCCGAAAGTAAGTTTCGTCATGCTTTTTCACAAGGAAGCTTCATTACAATCCGAAAAATGCAATGACATAAAAAATGCATACTTTTGGCTAGTTCCTCACATATTCGCCACCGACATTGATGAAGTTGTCCTACTGTGAAATCAATTTAAAGAAACTATCCCAATAAAAATCGGTGGTTAGCGAGCGAAGGAAGTTTTTCACAGCCCCCCGCACCTCTTCATTGCTATGGAAGTGACGTCCGGATAGTGCTGATTTCAATGCAGGAAAAAGATGAAAGTCTGATGGAGCAAGATGGGGGCAGTAGGCCGGGTGATCCAATGTCTCGCATCCCAGGAAACGATTATTCTTTTGTGTCCTTTGTTGTGTAGAGTCTTGCACTATCGTCCAAGAACAAAACTCTCAATGCTTTTTGCTAGTATAGGTGAAGATGGATGCAGAAGCCCCTCGCTCTGATCACAAGACTGCTAGATAGCTAGTTGAACTCTACACAACAAAGGACACAAAAGAATATTCGTTTCCTGGGATGCGAGACATTGGATCACCCGGCCTACTGCCCCCATCTTGCTCTATCAGACTTTCATCTTTTTCCTGCATTGAAGTCAGCACTATCCAGACGTCATTTCCAAAGCAATGAAGAGGTGCGGCGGGCTGTGAAGAACTTCCTTCTCTCGCTGAGCACCGATTTTTATTGGGATAGTTTCTTGAAATTGATTTCATAGTAGGAAAACTTCATCAATGTCGGTGGCGAATATGTGGAAAACTAGCCAAAAGTATGTTTTTTTATGCCATTGTATATTTCTGATTGTAATAAAGCTTCCTCGTGGAAAAGCATGACGAAACTTACTTTCGGAACGTCCCTAGTTCTAACTAATTATTACTAATTTCTTCTAAAATCAACACTGCAAGCCAACTTGCTATATGATAAATAAGTCGAGAAATCTTTTATCAGAGTGGCTAGAAAATTCGTTGATGAGATGTTGCGTACTTGTCTTCTGATCATGTTAAAAATTATGAGATCTCAGTGGCGTACCGACGGGGGGCAAAGGGGTATTGATGCCCCGGGGGGTCAGTCTTAGGGGGCTCCATGGAGTGAAAACATTACTGCTTTTATGCCATTTTTAAAACATAATATGATGAGAGAACGTAAAAATAATACCATGACCAGGGCTGCATTCACACTTGCCAAGTCACTGATGATTACTGGGGTAAAAAAAATCATTATTTCCCGGGGGCCACTTTACCCCGCTAAGCCACTGGTCATGCTATCAAAGCATTACTTTTTTCGTCTGTTTTTAAAGATACCACTAATTATCATCTTTGTGTAAACTGTTATATCCAACACTCCTACAATAGGAGGAACTGGCTAGATTTCGCAAGTCAAGAGACTACTAACAAAACATTAATAAACTTACGAGTTTTTCAATTAAAGAAATTGTTCAATAGCAGCTCCTATTTCATATTCGCACTTTTTGTTCTTAATGGTTAGTCATATGACATTCTTATGAATTTAATTTTTAAAAAAACCTCTTCCTCCTCTTCCAAAAATTCTTTTTATATATAACTGCATTTTAATAGCATTTATTTAATAAATCATCGATTGTAAATTAAACATACACTTTTCTATCTAAAGCTTTTTAAGAATCCCTTTTTGTCTATAATTAAAATTAAATAATTTTGCAATATTAAATGTTTGCTGTATATAATAGTCCCTTTTTCAGCATATTAGTACTCATCAACAAGTAATTAATCATATTGAAATCTAGCCTATTATGTTTTGTGTTTATGACTGTTTATGTGTGTTATAATAAAATAATAAATTTTTGATTTTAAAACAATCCTAAATATAATATTATTAAAATTAAATAATATAATAAAATTAAAAGTTGGTTTGTATATTATTGTCGCAGTATAGAGCTTACCAGTATTTTTCAACAAGTAATTGATTATGAAACAATCCTAAATACAATATTTAAAATAATGATTGTATATAATTGTTCCAGTATCGAGCATATCAATATCAATCAATAAGTTATTAATCTTATTGAAACCTAGTTTTTCATTGTTATGTGTTTGTCCCTGTTTATATGTGTCATAATTAAATAACAAGTATCTGATTATAAAACAATTCATAATATAATTACAGAAGTGTATTAATTTTCATTTACATCCGTTTCATTATTATATTCTTCTCTGTTTATGTATAGCTAAGTTCCCTTTTATGTGTTTTTTTATATATCTCGATGTAATTTATTTTAGCTTAAGCTTTTCAATAAAGTTTCACACATACCCATCCAACCGACAGGGAGCCGTTTAGGCTCCGAGTTCGGGGGGTATGCTGTGGTGTCATGTTTTTAAAGATAAATACGATGGGGAGGCGAAAAAATACCATTCCCCGATATTTTTCTGGGCCGTTTAACCTTCTGACTCCTAAATCACCCAAAACCGCCCGGGTAAGTTCTATGCCAGTCGGACGGATTTCGGGCACTTTATGTTCCAAAAGAGGGGTTGTAAGCAGTTTCGCGAGGAGTTATCCATTCACGCTTGACAGTGATGGACCACTGTTTTTCATGTGGTATAGCTTCTAACTTGTGCATTCACCATGCAGGTGCATATTCTTTCACTGAAGGAGGAATGACACTAGTTGATTCTCAAAAGGTGTCTCAACCGGACTGTATCAGTCAATTAGTGACTCTGTTGTGACTTTTCTCACCACCCATAGTGAGGAGAAAAGGGGGAAAGGAGGAGGAGTCCATTTCCCCGATATACTAGTAAACAAACCTCTGCAGACAACTGTACTCAGGTTTTGAGTGCCCTCAGGAGTCAGAAGGTTAAACAAGCTATGTCACTGATGATGAAGGGAGGAGGATAAAAAAAAGTCACATTATGCGCGTCTCACTCTCGCTAGGCCACTGTGAGGTCTGTCCCCAAAATAGTCCTCTTATAGCTTCTAAACGAGACGTCCGTCTTAATAAACTTAGGTTAACGTTTTCCATTTCATTGACAAAGTCAATTTTACAAATATCTCCCATAACATTTAAAAAATTCCATAAAATTCCCGTTTCCCAATAAGTATTTAGCTTCACTACTTTCCAAAATGTGTTTTGGAAATATTTCAAACGTAAAAGTAAAAAGTTATTTTTTTAAATTTGAAATTCTTGACGCATTCTTCAACATTCGTAGTCAAAAGTGAAGTGTGTTTTTGTAAACAACATATTTTCTTCTTTCATTAAGCTGATCTTTGAGAAATTCGCACAATGGTTGCTCACACAATACCGAATAATTCATTCAGATCACGCAAACTTTTGCATAGTGCATTCAAACTTTACGCAGATTTCTTCACAAGTTCCAATTACCCTATAAAATTCATTTATAACCACGAGAACATCAAAAAGAGAGAGCTCCTGAAACTCATTTTCGTTTTGAAAAGAATCCAAATGTTTTCGGAATACATTGCAAGTTTATGGAAAGCTACTGAGCGAAAGTTTGAGCTAAGCCTAAACTTCGATAAGTTTTTTTGCGTAAAGAGAGCTTCTAAAATTCAACTCATGCTCCAGAATTCTCTCCCCTTTTTAGAATTTTAGTATTCTTTGCGAGTCACAATAGTCTCGAATTGAGTCCATAGTGAAGCACTCTCACGTATCAAGTGCATTCTCAGTAGAACTAATTTTGTTGCTTTTTTATCCTACGAGAAAAACGTCTGGAAACAAAACATACTAACACACCAGGCTGGAAATTTATCCATGCTGAGACGTACCGTTACTGACACAGAGGTCGAAATTATCTTCTTGAAAAGCCAGCAGCACTAGGTAAGGAGGGAATATTTCACGGAAGATTGCGTCTACGACAAAAATAGCTGATTTGGCAATTTTCTACTGTTTTCTTTGCCATCTGGTAACAGCGAATGTGAAGTTTTGTCTGATTTGGTGGGGATTGCGACTTAGAATAAACCCTGATGCACAATCAGTTGGATAAGCGGTTTCATTACTAAATCCAAACATCTTATAATTCTTTTTATTTCCTTTATTATCAATATTCCTTATATGATTAGTATTTTCCTTCGCAAGCATTTGTTATTATATTATATACTCAGCATCTACAATTGAATTATCTTCTACTTTTTATATTTAGGAGATTTTATGTCAGATTTTCCACCATGTATATTAAATGTTGTAATAAATATTTTAGTAAAATTTTACAGAACAGTTTGAAAACAAAAATGCTGTTGAAATTCTTTGTCATATGGAAAAATCAGAAAAAGAAAAGCTTTATCTGATTTGGTGTCGATTGTGTCGTAAATAAATCCTGATGCACAATCAACTGCATAAGCAGTCTCATTACTAAATCAAACATATTATAATTCATTTAATTTCCTATATTATTGGTACTTTCCTTCGCAAAATATTGCTTTTACACGAGGATGGATCCCAAAAAATGTTTACAAGGGTAATAAAAAATTATTTATTAACATTAGACAAAAAATACAAAAGGGAATTAAGAGGTATACTTACCGATTACTTTTCCACACAATCCCCAAATCTATTTAGGCATTTATCTGAAACCAGGACCAACCTGTTTAGCCCTGCTTGTAGAAAACACATCCCTGCCCATTGACGCAGTTTTCTACAGATGTTTTCACATAACTTCCGGAAGAAAACCTTCTTCCAGATAAATGTTCCTTCAATTTCAGGAAAAGGAAATAGTCAGTGGGCCATCGTGAAGTCATCTGACGTAAACGCCCTGGCATGTTGAGTGAAGGTATTATCCTCCTGCACGACAATACCCATACTGCTCGCAAAACTCAAGAATTGCTGCAAAAGTTCAAGTGCCACACCCCATACAGACCAGATTTGGCACCCAATCTGTGTACCAAACACTTACCTAGAACAAGATTCTGTTGAAATATTGATGTGAAAACAGCTGCCGAGAACTGGCTCAATGGGCAGGGACGTTGTTTCTACCAAGCCGGATTAAACAAGTTGGTCCTGCGTTCAGTTAAATGCCTAAATAGATTTGGTGATTATGTGGAAAAGTGATCGGTTAGTTTTCCTTTTAATTTCTTTTTTGTATTTTCTGTCTGTTGTTACTAAATAATTTTTTATTACCCTTGTACACTTTTTTTAGACCCATCCATTATGCCTAAATTTTTATTTCTAGTGGATTTTCTGTCTATTTTGTAACATACATATTTAACGTAGTAATACATATTTTAGGAAAATTATACTGAGTAGTTTGAAAAATATGCTGATTGCTATGCGGCAACAGCAGAAGAGAAGTTTTGTCGGAATTGGTAAGGATTGTGGCTTAGAATAAACATGAAAAAATATTGATGCGAAATCAGTGGGAGAAACAATTTCATCATTAAATATATACAGCATCTTATAAATCGCACTATTTCTGATTTTATTAGTATTTCCCTTCGCAAAATTTTATTTCTATGTTATGCATTTGTTATCTTCTATTCACTAATATTTAAATTTTTATACATAAGGTATTTTTAATCGGATTCTTTATCTTTTTTTTATGTAATTACAGGTATTTTGGGTAAACTGTAATGAATAATTTAAATAAAGGATATTGAATAACATAAAATTAAAAAAATGATTTTGTGGGGAGGTATACAAAATAAAAAAAGGATTTTCAATTATATATTTGTTTTTCTTACGGTAAAATTAGCATGTCTTCTTGTTTTGTGTAGTATTATGCGGTTATAAATTAGGTATAGCTGGAATATAATTTTCTCTTATATTTAAGATATAATTGATTGAAAAATATTTTGTCTAATAATTCTGGAAGTTTAAAGATAAAAAGAGAGATGGAACGTAATTACATATATTCATAGAAATATTTTTGTTTCTTTTATCTCACGACTGAAGCTAAGTGAAAATTATATCTACGATTAGTGATACGTATCTGTAGCTTAACTCTTTAATTCCAAGGCGACTTTTTTCTTCTAGCCCCTTTAAAATGGGGACTTTTTTGGAGGAAGCGACATGAAGTGGACTCTCCCAACCTCGGTGGTCATTTACCCTACCACCTCACCCCTGCTATAACCTTCCCTTAACGCGCACGGAAATGGGCTGTGGTTGGCAAGGATAATTGGACCCCCCACCCTACCGCGCTTATCTCTTTAGCGTTCTCAAAACCTCACCACCCCTCAAAAGAAGCCAACCGCCTTAGACCGACCTTTCGTCGTTGTTAAAGGGAAATTTTTAGAATGCCCGTGAGAGGGTTAAACTTAAATTTTGTGCAAAATTAACGAAACAGCTTTAAATCTTTATTGAATACGCTAATATATGTTCCAAACTGTTATTGGTGAAAGATTATATTTGTGAACTACTTCACTCCATAAATAAAATTACATATTAATAAAATTGATTGTTATTTTTTTCTGCAAAAATCTGTTGAACTGTAATTAAGAACTCTAATTAAGAGCAACTTGGATATCACAAAATTGGCCAATAGATGTTAGAAGCTGTACAAAAATAGAACATTAAAAATATTTAATTGAAAGAAAATGAAAAATTTAAAGACAAGCCAAAGTTGCAGTTATTTCTGAAACGCATTTCTTTAAATAACCACCTTTCACTTGGACCTGCTATTTGAAACTGTTCCATGGCAGTCGTTCCATTCCGAAACCATCATTTAAGAGCCTTTTTCTTAGCCAGGCGCTAGTTTTTTGATGATTTATATTTTTAAAAAGGCGTTTGAAGACAAAAATGAAGTGCTTCGACTTTTCTTCTTATTGATTTATACGGTCATTATCATCAATTTCAGGAAGAAATAAGCTGTTTGTGGTCCTAAAAGATAAAAACTGATGCTGAGGGACAAAGATCCTCCTCCTAATGTGAGTTTAGTTTTCAAGTGCCAGTGTGCTTTTTTCACGCCAGTTTTTGACGTCCTCGCAATCTAACCATTGTGCAAAAATGAGGGGTCCGTCTCAAAGTAGTTTTCACGTTACTTCAAAAGGATTGCTGACTTAACTAAGTTAAAACTCAATGCAAAAGGATAGCTGACTTAACTATTTTCAAACTCAATGCAAAAGGATTGCTGATTTTACTAAGTTAAAAGTCAATGCAAAAGGATTGCTGACTTAACTAAGTTCAAACTCAATGCAAAAGGATTGCTGACTTAACTAAATTCAAACTCAATGCAAAAGGATTGCTGACTTAACTAAGTTAAAACTCAATGAAAGTCGATAAACAGAAACGGATAACAAAAAGCAGGGGGGGAAAACAAAAATTTTATATTTCTGGAATTCAAAATATTGATAAGTGCATAATTTCTAATTAAACGAAGATATTTTATTGTCTGCGATAAAAGCTTAATATCGGCATGCATTTGCAGTTCTTAGAATTGAATAAAGCCCACGCCTTAGAATAAAGAGAGGCGAAGTTCCTCAAAATTGATGAATTTTTCATTTTGAAGAATTCCTTTATCGGTTAAAAAAAGAACAAACAAATGCATAAAAATAAATTATTTGTTGAATTTCGGATTTTCCTCGAAACATTTTAAATTACTTTATAGATATTTTTTATTAGATAGTATGTTTTTTAAGGAGTTAAATCACGTGGCCTCCCGATAACGTGATGAATCGGACTGCACGTGCTATCTTATATCTGACAGTGATGTTCATTTTCTTGCACGATGAATTTGCTGGAAGAATGAATCTCAGAATTAAATCGACAAGATCCTCTTGACATTTATCAAGTGAAGAATAATTTCTTTCATCGCCATAAGAAGCATCATTGTATCGGTATGAGAAATCAACAAGAAATACGCTTTAATAATTGATCAATTGGTTGGTTAGTTAATTTGTTGTTTAATATTATTGGTCCAAGAAGCATATTTTGAAGTTCTTCACCAAGCATATTGTAGATAATGAGTCACACGGTTGCGTGTATAAGTTTGTAATTTAAATTCTAAAACTTTATCATATTATAATGGCCATAATCATTTGGTAACTTGGCGAGACAAAGCAAATAGATGATAATTTGCGCTAATGAGTCACCTGACCAATTTTAACGTTGATATTGTAACGCATTTGAAATATTAAAAAAGAAAATAAAAATTATCCTGCATATCAAATAGAAGCAAAGTTAAAAAGTAAATAGGCGAATAGACAATTTCTTCTAAGAATTATTTATAAAAAAACATATCCAGATTCCTAATTAGTCACGTGACTTCTCCTCTTCCGAAGCAAAATACGATACGATAGTGACCGAAATTCATGCTCTGTAGGAAAAAGTCTCAAAACAACGTATGCACATATCTTACATGAAAGTTTGGAAAATCGTCAAAAACAAATTTTTTTGAACAAATGTCCTTTGCCTAACTTTTTAATTCGATTTTATCCTTTTATAGAAGCTTATAACCTTTTTCATGATATTTTTATACAATTTATTTTTTCTTTTAATTTAGCCATTGACTGATCGATTAATTAGTTTCCTTATCTGAATTTAAATGTGTCATTAGTAATTGGCATTAATTAATTTTTTGGTGAAGCTCAGCCATGTCTGGCTCTTGAGACAGTAAACACAGTCCAGACCAAACAGTCTCTCACTTTCGCAATAACGTTCGGTGCAAAAAGGAGTAACTAGATTCAATAACGTTTTTCCTCAATTTTGTTTCATTTTCTTGATTAGGAAAACAATCCCGAAAATCCTCTTTACCGATTTTTAAGGGTAAGCTATCGAATGCTAAATGAAATTAGTTAGCAACATGGTTTGTGTAAATTGAATAATGAGAAACACTTGTTCCATAAAAAAGATGTAATATGAAAGAAATGTATCTGATATTTTGTAATAACATTTATAAGATATGATTTTGCAGCATCATTGTTTCAATAATGTATATAAATATTTATGTATAATAAATATTAGCCTTTCATATAAATGAAATCAGCTCACATGAAAAAAGGAATAATCTATTTTTGCAAGTCATAAAGCTTTCGGGAAATAAAGGAAATTTTCCTAGAAGATATCTCAGATTTATCATATATTTATTAAAAAACTTCACTTAATTATAAAGTAAACGGCAAAGTTAGTAGTTAATAAATACCTAATTAATAGTTACACGCAGTTAACTATTTAATGAAAACAAAAAAACCTATTATTGCAAAAATTCTTCTAAATTCTTTTTATGAATCCAGTCTGCATTTTTGCATTCTGCTTCCTACAAAACTGCTAATTTCGTCCCCAGATTCCGCCATCCATTATTCTACCAATCAATAAATGTGAAATTCGGTGAAAAATGATCCGATCCGTAATTCGAAATTAACGCGAGGCAATTTATTAGAGCTTCAAAAAAATGAATAATTTATTTTTCCGCAAGGATTTGGACCTTTTTCGATTAAGCGTTAAGGCTGAAATATTTTACGTGAAGCAGATTGGAAAATTAAAAATACTTATTTAATTGGAGGACCGGATTCCCAATAGAGCTGTTTCTTTTAAATACTGGCGTTTTGAGAGCATTAAGTTTTGAAGCAATTAAGAATTATTTACCTAGACTGGAAATTAGTCATTTGGGAGGTTATTATTCGCTCTTAACTGCTTGTTTTCGAACTCGAATTTGTTCTTAATTTAAAATGTTGTTCGAAGGGCATGTAATAACTTTGATTCGAATGATAAGGTTGTTCCACATGAAATATGATGAAATTCCTTTCGAAAACGTGAAATATACTGGTCATTATTAAGGAAACTGCAGATATTTATTGTGATTCTCGTATGGAAATGATCTATAAAATTTGAGTGAATCTAAATTCTGTGAATAATGTGAAATCAGAATCTATGTGTAGCTAAAACGTTTTGAAAAGGAATAAATTGCAGCGTGTTTCGACTCGAGACCTACGCAAAAGCATCAGGTATACCATATATTGAATGGCTTTTATATCCTGTTATTTTTTATGCCTGGTTTCAACAGTTTAGCTTCAAAACTAGACATTACTCTAATTAAAGTAAGCTATAAAGAATTGATTTCTTTTTGTTTTAATCAATAAATGTAAAGAATTTCTTTAATAAATACAATATACAACACTTTCATTTGCAAAAATTAACTGCGAATACTATCTATCATGTTTAAATGTACATTGTCCTACGTAATACTATGACATAGCGCCAATCTCCTTATGCAAGATGTAAAGTGAATTTCAAAATTGGAATAGTGCACTTTATCTGAATCATGCCAGCATCAATTAAATTCTTTGTTTTGACTTTTAACACTTTGCGGACAGGTGACTCTTTAGAACACTCAGATCGGGTTGAAGCACTTTATGAGCCACCTTGTTTTTTCCAACTCTACACTTGTTTAATTATACACAACTATATTTTTTAAGGTATAATAAGATTAAAGGATGGATGGATGGATGATACAAACATTTGTGTTCGAGTCGCTATACTCTTCGTGAACTGGATTGTTTTCCACGTTGGTCTCAACATGAGTGTATTGGTCGCTGTACTCAGTCACTTCTTCATCCAGAAAAATACATCAGATTCGTCCTCAGCTGGTATTTTCTTGCTTAATTCTTCCAAAGCAACCGAACATTGCACGGTAGGGATAATTTCCAGCTGTTTCGTGATAGCCGTATTGGGTTATGAAAAGCATCTTATGTACTTTCAAGCTCAATCAGACCGAACTGCTTGATTTATTGTCAGTGGAAACCACCGGAGCAAGTAGGAGGAATGTTAATACGAGGGTAGACGGATAGCTAGCTCTCCACATTCGATAGCTTTTATTCAGCTTATGGTAAATACCCACTGGCGCACTCTATACACCGTACTTGTCCGCAAATGTGTCACTGCTCCATCGAGATATAATATGTCAGATTCGTCCTCAGCTGGTAGTTTCTTGCTGAATCTTCCAAAACAGCCGAATGTTGCTCTGTAGGGATAATTTCCCGCCGTTTCGTGATAGCTATATTGGGTTATGGAGAGTGCTTCATGCATTTTCAAGGGCGATGAGACCGAACTGACTGATTCATTGTCAGTGGAAACTATCAAAGCAAGTAAGTAGGGATGTTAATAAGGAGGTTAGATTGGTGGCAAGCTCTCCGTTTTCGATAGTTTTTATTGAGCTTATGATACATACCCACTGACGCACTCTATACGTCGTACTTGTCCGCAAAAGGTTAAATGGAATTAATAAATCGAAAACCAAATGTTTTAAATAGAAACTACGGGCACATACGTCGCGAAAGAACTTTAAAAAGTACTTTTGGAATAGAAATGCACCTTGGGCTAGTGGAAGTATTTCCCATCAGTCTTACCAAGGTTCGATTTTAGTTTCATTAAAGTCCCGTTTCAAAGCAACGCGAGAGCTATTTTGGGTAACCGCGGTCACATGACTTCTCCACGCGGTTAGATGACGAAACCTCTGACTACTTTAATAGTCAGAGGTATCGGGGGTTCAGGGTGGCGTTATGTCAGATGACGAGGACGACGCGTGAGCTGGCACCCCCTTTTCAAACTTCCGCACCAAATAAACGGGAGGATGTTTGATCCCCTACGTATGATTTAACGTGCAGCAGGCCTGATACACGGCGGATCTTCAGTGGAATCAGGTTTCAAACCTGGAACCCTCCGGCTCAAAGGTCGACATCTAGGATGCTTCTAGGCCACAGCGGCCTGCAAGCATCGAGAAGGAGTTTACAATTATAAAACTAGATATCACTACCGTAGTTGCTGCAATGTGGTCTTTTTCGCAGTTTTGCATCTACTTATTTAATAGCTAACGAATGCGTAAGCTCTGTTTTCCGAAAATATCATTTAATTTAAAAAACAGTTTGATGGATTTATAAATTAGCCTAAATTTGAAAACTAAATTTCTGTTTATAAAATTACCGAATGGGAATTTCTGGGACACATATTCCCCAATGATGACGACGTATGGCCATCGATATCCAGCTCTTAAACAAGGGATATCTTCTTTCTAAAAATAAAACACCTTTATTTTGGCCTTCTAGTGCCATCTACTCATAGTGCCTGCTACCAAAATTGTTTTGGCGTTGAAATAAAGAAAACAATTCGTCGCGAAAGTGTTAAAATGCATATGCGACTGAATTCTCAAAAGCTGCACTTTGCTTGTCAGGCCTTTTGCTCAATGCTACAAGCAGCGTAAAACACTATTTGTAAAACAATGTGTTCGCTTTGATAATAAAATAGATCTGAATGACTCCTTAGATGAAAATAGAATTCAGGTCAAAATTCATATTAACAAATGAAATGTCGGCATAGTTAAACCTCTGATTCCTTGTTCCATGATTTCCTCGGATTGGAAGCAAGTCTATTTTATACTGCATCATGCGATTGCGCAAGCTAATGGGTTTACTTAGTATTATTATAGTGTTGGATCATATTACACTGATAAAGCCTTGCATGCAGCGGCGGCTCTTCAGCTGAGAAACAAGCAGTGCAGCAAAAGTTGTATAGACCTAAGTTGTAGTTAATTTTGGGCTGATTATTTTGGTATATAATGATGCTATAATAAAAATTGACAGTTTCTGAATTACAAGCAAAAAAATGGGGAATTTTTTTAATGTTTTTTGGCTATAACTAAAATTCCAACAAAAATTATTGGTGGAAAACCTCAGATTCGTAATCAGCACCCAAATAAACATAAGCATCCGGAATACTTATGACAGACTGCTCTCGAAGTGATCAATAATATGCCTATTGAAGCTACTCTGATTTACACTGGTGGCAGCAAAGACAGAGAGGGGGATTAGTAACAGAATGAAAATGGACATACAGGTAGTGGGGTTTTTGTTAAGCATTGTCGGGGGGAAGCTTCTCTTAAACGAAGAAATGCTGACTACTGCTCAGTTTTCCATTTCGAAATGATCTCCATTAATATGGCTTTAGACTTTGTTTCGAACATCAATTATTCGGTGAGATATGGATTCTCTCGGACAGCCGAAGTGTTGTCCAATATCTTGATAATTGGAGAGATGTTAGTGACCGGAGGGGAGTGAATATCTTTAACAAACTCAATACCCTGTGCAATTCTTGTGTTCTTCATCTACAGTGGATACCATCACATGTAAATTTAAAATATAACGGTATTGCTGATGGTCTTGCTAAAGAAGGTACTACCATGCCTCAGGCCAATGTAGAACCCTTGACCTACCTGGAGTTATATTCAAGAAGAAAGGCCTTTGTTAACATTTCTTGGAGGCATCCACCAGCTCATTCATGATATCGTAGTGAAGGCCCCGGTGCTACTATACATCTTAAGGGGTATACGAAAGACCCAAACAGCTTTGGATCTCTTAGCTTCCGGTCACTTAAAAACCCTCAGATTCTCTCGTGGTGATAAGAAGTTCAATATCTACACAAAGTGCAACATGACTGAGGCCACTCCGCAACATCTACTTGACTGTGTTGCCTTGGTGTATGATGACCTGCTCAAGCGACCGGATTTCGTGTTGGAGGTGATGAAGGCGAACGACCTCATGGATCTGATCTGATTCAGATCAGACGGATAAGAAAGAAGAAGAAGAAACATAAAGGAGCAAAAAATTACAACTCCTCCAGAAATGGATTTAAAAAAAACTGTTTAACTACAGAGAAAAAGCGAAAAAAAGCCGAATGAGGAAGTCTTGGGAATCGCGAGCTGGGGAAAATGCACCTCAAATGAATGCAATTTTAAGCAGAGAAAGGGTTGCTTTTCTGCCTCTTCGCGTCGATCATTGCGTTAATTTCAGATCCTGAGGAGGGGCAAAACTATCTGCAGCTCTGCTCTGTCTCTCTCTTAATTCTTGATTGATTTTCCGTCTTCCTTTTACATTTTTTTAAAACTTTTTGCCATTTTCGTTGATAACTGAATTCTCAAAGTGGAAAAGTAAACCAATTAGAATGAAAACAAAAATCCAATCTTTTAAAATAATTTCAGGGGGACTGCAACTCTACAGCTCTTATGGACGAGCCGCCACTGCTTGCATGTAAATAAAATTGGCTTGGTTCAACGTGCATTTGACATGTTTTCAAACGTTGCATTTAAATAGTAATTAAAAAGTTGGCATTCAGAGGGCTAATACAGAGGAATCTGTCTACTTCAGAACTGACGGGACCATAATAAAAATTGGGTATATCCAAAATTTTGAATTAAGAAAAACTGGGCCTAAAAACAAGCATAGCAAGAAAAGGGCAATTTTTAAAATGAAAATGCCAGTCAGGGTTTATATTTAATATTTAACAATTTTAAAAATGCATAATTACTGAATAAACAGTAATGAATTTTAATCAATAAAGTAATAATGATTTTAATTAAATGAATTTTAATAATTTTAAAAATATTTCAATATCCAAAAAAGTAATTTAAAAAAAGAAACAATATACAGCATTTAAAATTTAACAATTGTGTAAACGTTTACAATTAGAAATTTTCTCATTTTTTCAATAAACCAGCGAGAAATTTTTTCATTACTTTTTTGATTGAACATTTCACAGCAGTGAATTCTTTAAGTGAATTAAGGGCTTTAAAAATGACTGAGAATAAGACGTATTGTATGTTCTCGGATTCCGAAACCCTCCGCGCTTTTGCGCATGCGCCAGGTGGAGTTATTTTCATCAAAATAGGGGGAAAGTGAAGAATGGAGGGGGAGATGTTTGCATTTTACTTAGCGTGACCTGACAAAGAACTCGGGAATGCGCTCATCTTACTCATTGCCTGCCCCCCCTTTCCGGAGTAAAATCGTCCAAAAGTGGTAGACTCGGGATATTGAGACGATCATTTATCTAATGAGAAAAATAATCAGAAAGAAATCAGATTTTTTTTTCTGATTTCAATTTAATTTTACCTTTGAATTAACCAAAATAAATTCGGATTATAGGCGATAATTTAACATTATGTTATCAGGAAGTTCGGAGGGCAAGAGAAAAATTTGAATTATTAATGCATTACCATTCCACAATATTACCTTTTCATGGTGTTGTTAGGTGTATGGTATTTTCAATAAGCGCACAGGATTATCGTTTTATTCTTTATTTTGACATTCACAAAACACCATACACACACTAGAGACGATAAAATAGTAGAATATAAACATATTTAGTAATTTGCCGCTAACAAAGAGAGAACTGTGCCTAATCGCACAAGTAAACAAAATTTCGTGCCGAGGTAGGATACAGCACAGGGTTGCCAGATCAAATAGCGAAATAAGGTCAAACCTTCTTAAAAATAAGGCCAAAAAAGGCCAAATTTGTCAAATTGACAGAAAACCTCATTTGCTATTAGAAAAAAGTCTATCCTTCATGAAAAAGAATCCCACTTGATAGGTATGTGTTCAATGTTCTATTATTAAACTAAAATTTAAGTAAAAGAAATTTAAAACATCCATGTTCTATTCAGGAGTTATTTCGTTTGACAGCTCATTATACAGTGTGTCCGTAAAGTCATGGTGCCGTTATGAACGCTTGTTGTGGCGAACAGAAACGAAACGAAAGGTTAAAACTTGCGCTACATTGGACAGTATCCCAAAGAGTGTCTGTAGTGCAACGGTGTGCGCGCGCAGGTGATGACGCAACACCACGCACCGTGCGGAGCCGACTGTGACGTCAAACATCTACCTTGACATGTTGCAATTGTATGCAGTTCCACAATTTCCAGAAGGTGTCATCTTTCAACAGGACTGCGCTTCTCCACACTACGGAAACATTGTTCGTGAGTTTCTGGATACAATATTCCCCCAGCGGTGGATAGGCAGTTGTGCTGTCATGGCATGGCCACCACGATCCCCAGACGTAACGCCATTAGACTTTTACTTGTGGGGTTATGTGAAGCAACATGTGTACAGTGAACGTATCAATGGCATTAATCATTTAAAACAGAGAATCACGGACGTTATTACTCTGTTACACCAGACGTCCTTACTCGTGTATGCGAAGAACTGGACTATCTTCCAGATGTGTGTATGGCAACAAATGGAGCCACATCGAACTGCGCTGAACAGGTATGCAAACCTGGAGAGTTTTCCTTTTATTTGGTGATGATGTCACCTGTCTATCTTGTTTCGTTGCTTTCCTGTGACCGGTCAAAAGTGCCCCATGACTTTACGGACACACTGTACATCATTTGAAATGTATAATATCAAAAATTTATTAAAAAACAATAGAATAAATAATTAAAAATTGTTCGAAAAGTCATTAACGAAAATAAAGGTAAAAAAGGCCAAAATTGAATTTAAGGACAAATGAAAATTCTTATGGCCAAGGGCTTTGAAAAAAGGCCAAATTTCCATAATTTGGCCTTAACCCATATTTTACCATATTAAGAAAAAATTTATATTTTTCCAAAAAAATTCTATCACAGACTAATGAGACATCAAGCAAAAGTATAGAGTTAAAAAACTTAAGAAAACTTTATCGGTTGTCTTTTTGCAAGCTGTCCTATATATAGGACGATGGTACAATCCACTACTACATGCTTTGCAGTCAAGCATCTTGGTTTACGTGAAATGGTAGTAAACATTCAAAGAAAAGTCCTAAATTACATTTTTGGCAAATAGTTAAGGGTTTTCTTGTACAGTTTTTAAGCTATCATTGGCGTTGTTTTCCATTAACTAGAAAGGGTTCACTTTGGAATTCGAAGTAATATGGATTTTTTTTTTCGAATGCCCAAACTCATTCTTGCAACATTGCGAGGTACACACAATCCCAGGTAAGCTATTGTAAAATGTCGAAGAAATTCGAGGAGTTCTACAACTTGTTCTGGAGGAAACGTTTTTAATGTTCCTAAACCAGTGCAACCAGTGATGTCTCAAATGCATTTTTTAATAATGGTCAATACCACTTTTTTTGCATGGATGAAAAATATGTTTTTATGAGATTGTCCAACAAATCTACACCATTTTTGTACAAATTATACGAAACAACACACAATGGTATGTCTACTTTCTGCTTTCCACTCTTCATTCTTCTTTCTACTTTTTTAAAGCCTCTTTTGTCGTCAAAATTGGTGATCAATGAGACAACTCTATTGTCAATCCATCGAACAGCTGCAATTTAATAAAGGGCATTTGTCATTCTATTTTCATTAACTGTTCCCGTAGCAAAGAAACGCTTGCTTCTGAGAGACCGAAAAGATCACACAACGCAAAAATGTTATCCTTATAAATTTTGTGGTTTGCATGAGTTTCAACAAAAGACAGTCAATTTTCAACGACTGATTGGGCTAACGATTTCTTTTCTTTCTTTTCATAGTCATGCCACATTTGTTTCCATAATTGCTTTGCTGTCTGATATGGTATAATACGAGAGGGATATACATCGAAAGATGAGAGTATCCTTAGATTGTATTTAAATTTTACTGGTTTTCCTTTCATGTACAGTTTGCATCCATGTCTTCCAAAATAGCGGACTATTCTTTCATCATTACTTAAATGTTCAGAAAACATACCAAACTGTTAAAAAAGTTTATTCAACAATTTCTAATTTGGACGTACTTTCTAATAGCGATCTGAATCAATAGCAGAATTGTCATTGCAGTATAAATAACTCTTGATATCTAAGTATCGCTTTCTTGACATTGTTTGACTAACAAGAGTTGTTCCAGTATCAGAAGCATTTCCCCAATACATTTTTTCTCTGGGTAAAATGTAACATCCGCTATAAAAAATAATTCCCAAAACTTTTTAGAGTTCATCGAATTTTAGATAAAAATCGTGAATATTTTTCTGTCAAGCATGCTTGTTACCTTCTACCATAGCTGGACAATCACATTTTCAGCCATCATCTCGAGAAGTTTCAAGGTGATTTTTCTGAAATCATATCCGTAAAATAATTAGGAGCTGATGAAAATTTTGATGCACAATTAGTCCATGTAGGTGTTGAAACATATGCAGCAGCATCTTTTTTCCTTTAGAATTTTAATTGTTCCATTTGCTTCTACTTGAATCTTTTCGTCAAGAGCAACATGACCATGTTCAATGCTGCTGCAGGCATCATCAACTTTTTAATCATCAGTGACAATTTCTGGAACATGTGGTGTTATTATAATTTAAAAATCAGTATCATCATATTCATCGGCCAATGACCTTAAATACTCAAAAGCTTCTTCAGTTAAAAATCTCCGACTCATTTCCAATACTGTTCTGGAAGGAGCGGATGTGAAATCAGATCACACCTCGAACAGTAGTATTCTTTTCCCTACAAATGATAGCGTCAGCACGTGACCAAAACTCTCGACCAAAGAAACAGAACAAATATATTACTCAAGACACACCTACAGGTTCATGTTCCAAGCACACTAGATGCTATTGAGTTTTGCAATAAGTAAAACATGGATATTCTAATCCTTTTTCCCGAAATTTCAAACACCTTTGTATGGGTGTGCATAGTAGGGGATTTTACTATCGTCCTATATATAAGACGCCACCTAAAACCTTTGTAAATCCAGTTTGAATATAGCTTTTTGTTTGCAAATTTTACTCAGAAATAGCATATAAGACATGCCATGAATAAATTTGAAAAAAGAAATTGTATTTTTTTCTCATAATTATTTAAAAGAAAAATATAATTCTTGTCAAATAAAGTAGAAAAAATTAGCCAAATTCAAAATTCTGAAAAAATTTAAAAATGATCAAAATTGAACTTAAAAAGATAATAAATAGCACTTATCAATCTTAAAATATACTTTAGAAGCGGAAAATAAATTAAAAATGCGATATTGGCTATACAAATTTGACAAATCTGAGCTGTCCTATATATAGGACGATGGTAAAATACGGGTTAAAAAGGCCAATATGCAGCAACTCAATGTACTCTCGGACTGCATATACTTAAAAGGTACACGCAGCGCCATCTATAGGTAGCATTCATTTAGATATTTAGTGTATTAATAATAATATATAAGAAGTAAAGATTAAAAATAATAGACATACACGAACACATGGCACGGATAACAAACATTGTTAAATAGAAAATTGGAATGGCGCAGCGACTTTTGTCTTTATTATTTTTTTCTCATATTTTTGTCAGATTTAATTACATGGCTTTAGTTTCTATTTTTATTTATTTGCTCATTTTCTATAAAAATATGAATGATGTTGAAAAGAATAAAAATAAAACTTATTAATGGATTAAATAAAGATAATTTGTTAGCTTCACTTAAATATTTAAATTACTTCTTGCTTACCAAGGACACATAAAAGGCTATAATAAAAACTTTTATTGAAGACAGTACAAAAACATATGAACTAAAATATAAGGAAATAAAAGATTAAAATCTGTTTTTCCATTACCGAGAGAAAAAAAAGATAAGTATCCTTTTCAACCTCATATAAACTCTTTCTTCTGAAAAGTTAACAGATAATATACGAGATAACAAATACTCAGGAAGAAATTTATGGAAGATTGGGTCGATGTTTTTCATTGAGAAAGAAAAAGGACCTCATTTTTATATTTTTCTTACTTAACATCTGTGTTCATGGATTTGAGAAGAACACGTACCTATGGTTTGTTGAAGTATTAAATAACCATTAAGCAGCTAAAATAAAACTAAGCCTTTAAGTGCAGTTTTTACTTCCTCGTATATGAAGTACACAAAGAGAAAGTATAGTAATCGTCAAAAAATTCGAACTCGAGATTTTGACGAATCTCCACGTTTTAGACCTCCCTGAGTCCGAAAAACACTTTTTTGAAATTATGTCTGTCTGTCTGTAAACACGATAACTCAAAAACTATTTAGGCGAGAGGGATGAAATTTGGTATGTGGTCTTTACGCATAATATGTAGGTTTCTATCAAATTTTGGACAAAATCCGTCGACGGGAAGCTGTCTGTCTATATGTCCGTGTTAATGTGAACGTAATAACTCACAAACTAAAATATCGAGGTGGATAAAATTTGGTACACATTTTTATAATTAGGAATGTAGATTTGTATCAAATTTTGGACCAAATTCGTCAAAGGGTTGAGTGTCTGTCTGTCTGTATAATCGCATACTTTTGAACGCAATAACTTCTTTAAAAATTACTTTGATAAATGAAATTTGACATGTGGCTTTATTACCTTAATGGTCCAATTTTTGTGTCAATCGGTTAAAAAAAAGGCTTTCAAATTGCAAATTTCGTTTTCTTTATCTTATACTCATCCCTATTTGTAATCACGCAGGCTTCTAATTCCACTTCCGCGTTGGACGACCTTCGGAAATCGTGGTATGACGTTTCGTTTATTTTTTTCTCCACTGCGTTAGGAGTTCTTGTTCGTTTAGCTTATTTTTCTCTCTACATAGTATGTTACGAATACACAAGAAAGTTTAGGGGAGTCCACTCCCTGGTTACTTAACACGTGGTGAACGTAACTCATGACTCAGTTAAGAATATGGCTTCTTACAGCTTTTTCTTTCAATTACTGTAATTCAAAAATTTTCTCATAAAAGAAATGTTTCTCTGGACAGCTAAATCCCTGTGTAACGAACCCTAGATATACGATCCCCCGTTATAACGAACTTATCAAATGATTCCAATCGAAATCCCTTTAGCACTAATATATTTTCAAATGCTAGTAACAGTCTTCAAAACAAAGGAATTCAGATATAGCGAAGCAAAATTTCCACTTCTCAAGATTAGTTCCAGTTTCTTAAAGAAAAATTACGACTTGTTTTCATTCTTTAGAGAAATACGTGTAAGTAGACTTAATACAACTTGCTTTCTTAAAAGCAAAAATTCATTTTAATTTATTATATTCCATTACTAATTAAAATTTAGTGTAATTAATTAATTTGTTCAACATAGAAATGCATTTATGGGTTTCAGAAAATCTTATGTAGCCAGTATTTGAAATGTCTGATATCGTCAATCCTCGGTTACAGCGAACTAGCAAATCGGTCCGTTGAGGGTTCGTTGTGAAGGGTTTTGATTGTATTTCTTAGCTTTGAGCTCTATCCTTCATTTTTGAATCAAGTGAATCCTCGGTTACAGCGAACCAAATCAGTCCGTTGATGGTTCGTTGTAAAGGGTTTTGACTGCATTTCTTAGCTTTGAGCTCGATCCTTCATTTTTTAATAAAACTGTGAAAAATTTTATGTCATTTTTCCTCATCAGATTAATACGTCTAAATTTGGTGAAACAAAATACTTGACTGTTCGTACAAAACTAAATTAAAATTATATTTGATACAGCCGATTCTCTTTCTATAGACAGGAAATATTGAAAAAATACTGACGGATTAGCATTTGTAAAGTTATGTTGTAACTTAAATTTCTTTAGTAGTCTTTACATAAAAGTAAAGATTATATCGCTCTTCTTCCTTAAGTACAGTGGACCCTCGATTATCTGGCTCGCGACTATCCGGTCTATTGGAAAAAAATGAAGGAGGGGTGAAATGGAAGAGCCGTCATGTATCAAAGCCTTTCTTAAAAACTAAAGACGGTCGGTTATGACTCTTTCATCTAATGTCTACCTT
>BGPR01016929.1:0-33592 GCA_013235015.1 Araneus ventricosus
CTGTGCTTCGTTCAGTTACATGTGCTTAAATGGTTGCGTTTCAATGTAATGTTGTGTTTTTCAACGATTGTAAAACGAAACTCCGTTAAAATGCATCCTAAAATATCTCTAATAATAGCCAAATTACATTTAATTACGATTTTATTAACTATTGATAAAAGGACATTAATTGTGCTTTAATTAATAATATGATAAAAGCAGACTTGCCAAATAATTTAATTTGGAAAATAAATTGCTAAACTTTTAAAGACTGAAATGAAAGGCAGATTTTTTTTAGGGGAGGAGGGAGTCTACTGTTCTAGAACTACTAGTATATATAACAGTTTTTAGATAAAACAATATGTAATAAGTTATATAGTATATCATGTCTATTTATTGTTTTATTATTATATTTACTATAAATAAAATTTTAAAATTATATAAGAAAAAACATTTTGATAAGGTGACCACCCCATTGACTACTGGCAACCCTATTTTCAGACCCAGTCCGCCCTGCATGCGTTCAGATTTGTCACAGATTCGGGAGGCGTGTGCAAATGAAAAGCATTTCATCATTGGCGAGGTCTTCCAATAAATATGGATTTTTTGGTGAATGGACCAGATTTTAATCGCTTCAGGAATGGATCCCAGGACTGTATCGTAGTACAGAGACGATGTCTTTCCACCGAGTTTTGTTCAGAATCTTCGATTTCAACAACGATCAAGATCATTTTTCCTTGATTTCTGCAACCAATTCTTCTGTATGGGGTATTAACTGGTATGTCCGAAAATCAAAAATCGAGAGCAAAATATTTTTCCCATATTACATCCGTACTGATTCTTGTCCATAGAATTGGGTTAAAGTAGATTTATGTACTGCGCAAATCGGGTCACTGTACCGTAAATCAAGATTTCCCCTGTCTAGTGAATTTCATGTTGTCCATGTTTATCATGTCGGTTAACTACTTGTATAAAGGCTGGAACCGAATAGTTCGATTGAGGTAATTTTGCTTTATCGGCATTCGAAAGCTACATGTTTTTCTTGAAGAGTTGTTTGGGGCACGAAGAACAAGTTCATTAGAAGTTTTGTTGCTTCAGTAAGTATTGTTTCAGAGTACCCAAAGTCTTCGGTTTCTTTATTCATATTTGAGTCAGAATCATTACAGAAACTTCAAAACACGGTACGTTTTGCCAAACGAGGGACATAGACGAAAAATAAAAAAGGACAGGTATCTTACTGTCTTCAACTAAAATGGAAAAAAGGAAACAAAAAAGCACTCTGACGTTGCGAGAGCACACACTACATAAAACAAAAAAGGATGTAGAGAAAACCCTCAATAGAAACTTTTTCGAATTTTCCACCCTCAACACACCTCATCCATCACCTAATCTGCGAGGGCAACAGGCGCACTTCCAGAAGAGATGTCAAAACATAAAACAAACACAAGTCGTAAACAAAACAGGCGATAAACGCATAAATGTGTAAAACATTGTGTTTCCTGTTCGACTCCGATTAGTCGGGTTCGGAAAAAGAAGAAATATTAGATTTTGGAAGAATATCACGATCCTTTCTTTATCTAGTGATTTATCGACTTATTTAACAATTTTTTTGAATAAACATTGAAAAATGTATTTTGATAATTTTAGTAAAATTCCAATAGATCTCAATTTATCCAAATCAAGCAATGGACTCTATTTAATTTAAGAGCTGCTGAAAGCGAATTCCACGATTATTTTAAAAATCCATGACTTGGTGCAATAATTTTCGGTTTCATTTTTTGTTGAAGAGTTTTCTGTTTGTTTATTTACATTAAAATGCCTTAACTTACGTAAGTTCAAAGCTGAGTCAGGGGTCCTATTCTGTACACCCTGGTTGCGGTTGGAGTTCCGTTGTTACGTCTGTGCAATTCTTAGCTCCAACTCCCAGCACCGGGGTACCAGAATAAGGTTGAAATCTAGAAGTTGGTACACACTCTTTAAAACTTTGCCAAATCACCAAAGAAAGACGTTGACCAGCTGCATATCATTTAGGGACCCAAGTCGCAATGCTATACAAGTATTACCTGAATAATTCTTTGGCGAATTAATGCTCCATTTAAGTGTGTACCAGCACTTCATTTCAACTTCCAATGAACCCCCAAAAAGTCATGCAAATACCAATGCTTTTTTAGTGTAGTAAAAAACAGAAAACTCAATCAATATAAGTTTTCAGATCTAACAGGAATCGTGCAACTCAATTTGAGGACTCTGGATTTTATAAATTCTGTTTCAATTTCGTTTGTTGACGATGACGGTTTTTGTTCACTTTCTTTTAGCCTATTAACTCAATTTCTCTGTTTCACATAGGCTCGATTCTAAGGAAACTGTATTTTAATCAAATATGACCAAGAAACATAGAAACAAATCATTTCATAAGAGCATACAAAAGTCAAAATATTTGATATCCTTAGTCGAGATGTGATTTGTGGAGTTGTTATTCTACTGCTGGTGACTGGTTTCTAGCTTTCAATTACTTTAAAACGTTTTTTAATTGCTAAAGCAATTAAAATTACAAATTATGAATTCATTCAATTTTATGCAGGAATTGTATAACACTTTTGTTAAGCTCTATTTTGATGCAAAAAAGTAAAAATGTTATTGTGTAGAAATCTCTGAAGGAGATAAACTCTATGCTTTGGAATAGCTAAATTACTTATTTCATTAATCATATATGTTTTATAATGGTTTACCTCGATGTTGCACAAGTAACATTTCGTACATATCCAACATATTTCTAATAAATTTTCATTTCCTAAATATAGCCCAGTCGTCCATATATTCAAAAGTAGACTCCGCTCACAAAATAAGCAACAAACACGAAAAGACGCGGTACACAGCAAAACGGTGAATTAATACACCTGGACAATTGCAGGTGAGGGTTGCATCAGCCAATGCAAATAGGCAATCAAATTAGCATAAAACGCACGCAGTCACACCGCAGCGTCTTAGAGCTTGTTTCATAGAATTTTAAAATTGCCTTCTCCCAAGAGGCAGCTGAGGAATTTACTAGGCAATGGACGTCATCTTTTTTCATCAAATTTTTTAGCCTTTTGAAGAAATAAATGGTACTTTCCAATGCACAATAGTTTGCAGCAAGTTTGATTTTGACTTGTCATGGCAAATTTGACGCGTCAAACATGAATCGAACTTGTAGCAAATTCGATGTGCTAATATCGCATACCATCTTTATCCGACTTCAACTTCGCTGCAATTTTACAAACAAACTCTACAAGATGCAATCGAAAGAGTCTAAATACTATCTGTTTCTGTAAAACATCGATTTTTAATAGCATCTCCTAAGACCATTTCCTTTTTTATTAATTCAATAAATCAATGATGAAATTTGTGAAAAAAATAACTTTTTATAAAATTTTGGTCGAACATTTTTCCATCTTTTTACTAAATATTCGCACTCTCCTTTAAAAGAAAACTTTATCCTTTTCTTAATGTTTGAAATTTTTAACGTTTATAAACAAAATTAAATCAAAACGGCCAGTGTTTGTTGAACAACTCTAAACTAGACATTTTGTCCATTTTGAATGTAATACTTTTGAACTCCTAATTTTCATAATTTATTGCTTCTAGCAAAACGTCAGTTATTAAGCGAAAATCGCTCTCTTGACTTCAAATCATATTCTCAACTCAAAAAATTAATGAAATCTAGAAAATAGTTAAAATAAATCGTATACAGATCGAATCGAACGATGTATTAAGAAATCATCTTCACCTCTCAGACACTGGCTCAATGGTTGCGTCTCCGCTTCGGAACCGGAGGTCACCTGAGTTCTATCCCGAGGTTGTGTTTCGTACTCTGTTTTTTCATCAATTTGCAATAAGTTTGCGGCAAGCTTGCTGCAAGTTCGTTTCATGAGCTTACGGAGCTTTCGTTAACTGTGAAGCTTACTTCAACATCCTCTGTCATGACAAATTTGAGGCAAACTTAGCTCTTGTTGAACAAATTTGGGCTAAAACTTGCTGCAAACTAAAGACTTACTGAGGTTCTGACCTAGAAAATAACCCAGGGTTCACTACCCCTCATAAAAAAAAAACCCCAGAACATGCTGCTTCGCTTGCTACACTCTCTCCCCTAGGGTGCTAAGAGGGGGGGTCAGGCTCTGGTTTGAGAGCAGATTCAAGTCAAATTCCGTTCTGTCAGAAAAAATGCTTGAGAAAATTTTCTTCTTCACTGGTTTTCAGTTCATCTTAGTGAGAAAAAAAAACATATTCCTTGATGATTGCCTTTTCTTTCCCTAGCTGAAAATCCTGAACAAATGATGTTTCGATAACAGTATTTTATGCTTCTAGGATGACAATAGACAGAATTAAAATTTAAATCAATAATATTGGCTTTCCTTGTTTTAGAATTTCGATTAATTTAAAGTAATCACAATCAATCTATAACAAAAAAATTCAAATTCCTTTTCTGCAATCAAACTACTAAAACGCTTAATAATTGGCTACAACCAAAATAAACTCACTTGGGAGAGGGACGACTTAACAAAAATATATGCTGCATTCAGCACCTCTAAAATTATTGAGAACTTCTCTTGATTTAATTCTCATGCCAAGTCTCACATCTCCTAACCAATCCATTTCTTTTATCTTTACGATAATATATTTGTAAGATACATATGATCAAAAGTATCAGAAACTTTCGATTTTCACACTTTCAGAGCTTCTCAGGAAAGAACTAGACCAACTGCCCTTAAACTTCCGGCCATAGAAAAATAGACTCTAATTCAAAATTTTACTGTGAAGATTCGGTCATGAGGGCATTTGGGGACAGAGCGGAGTGAAAGTGGTGTCAGATGAGTGGAAAATATAAGGGGCAAAAGATTTATAGACATCTAAAATACCGGTATAGGGGAGAAGAAAAATTTAAAATTTATTTAAAATTAGCTAGTTTTTCCAAACACTGTTGTATTGTATTCTAGCTTTAGGCAGGAAAATTATATGAAAATTTAATTTTTCTAAAAGCAGTGGAGGTCACCGCCACTGAATTGATGAAGACAAAATATGGCTCACACCGTTCCATAGAAAGCTGATAATGGTTTACAATTTCATCAATGGTTTTTATTTGTTATACACTTACATGGATTTTTGTAAAAATAGGAAGTTTATTCTGGAAAATATAAAGCTTTTCTTTAAAATCCCATTTTCTAGCATTTTTTTTTCTTTTGCGTATAATAACAAATTTTCAAAACTACTGGAACTTATAGAATATGACAATGTGTTAGAGAATTATTAAATTAAAATTTGAAGTTAATGCTAATATAGTATCCCAGTTTTCTTCTGTAATATTTTTCGAAAGCACTTATATCTCTAAATCAACATTTTGGAGTAGCTTTCAAATTGCAAGTTTCATCCAGTTATGTATATTAAATCATATTAATTATAATTTTAATGTAATTTGTAAATCATTAATTATGATATTAATCATTGTAGATGCTTAAAATCAAAAGTTATCATACTCTATTAGGTTTTCCTTTTTAAAGTTATTTTTACTGCAGAGAATATATTTTTTTAACTTCACCTAGATAAATTTAAATGTTGAAGAGGTGGAGGAAAGTTTCAATAATCTATAGGTGCGTAGCTAGAAATGACGTGTGATGCTTTTCATTGGTTTTGCAATAAGAACTTTTTTAGGGTCCAATTATTTGATCCTAGCAAGTATCTAAAATAAGTTTCCATGTATAAAACAGAAAAAAATTTTAAGAAAAGATCAGAATAAAGGCGAAAATATAAACAATATATTTATTTTCCACTAATTTACAGACAGATTAATCATATTTGCAAAACTGGGTGACATTTTTCATGCGAATTAAAATTTGATATAAAGGAATTTCAGAAGCTATTTTTTAATAAAATTTAATTTACTTAAGTTTCTATTTAATATTGATTGATATGAACTATTTACGGATAGAGAAAACAAGAAATGCTTTTCAAGTCAGGACAAAAAAAAAACCTCTTTTCGGCAAGCAGAAGCAAAGGTTTACGTTATGTTACAAAAGTAATGAAATGAAATATTACATATTGATCAGTACAGACACAGCCAATGACTTTACTTTTTCTACACATTGAAATATTTACTCTGTGATTCTGTTTTCATGACATTTAATTTTTTACTATATCACGGTTTTATCATTCCATTTTTCAGTCCAAAAAGTTATGATAGATTTTTCGATCAGTACATTGGTCATTTTTTTTTTTATATCTCAACACATAATCATTTAACAGGTAGGAGTCATAAAGAAATAAACATCTCAACAGTGCAAATATCTCCTAGATAACATTAAGACAGCCTATCTGAAACAGTAACAAGAAATTGACTCTTAACACGAATGAAAAAAGACTCTGGATTTAAAAATTAATTTATTTAATCTAGGTTACAATATAATTGTGCGGGCATTACTTTGTCATATGGTAAAATCACATGACATGAAACACTTAAATACTACTAAAATGGGCTCATTTAGAGAACTCCCTGGTTACAGAGATCAGAGTCACTAAATTCTTAACATATAAGAGAATGAAAATTATTAAACATTGCGAGCGGCAAATTTAATACGTGTGTTTAAAGCAAAGGATATGAATGCAGCCAATTTGAACATTAAATTTAAATCTCCATCGACGGTTAAAACCAAATACTCAGGCAGAAAATCCCAAAACAATTTTAAAGTTAAGGAGATATTTTTCAATATCAAAAAGGATAAAGGGAACTCCTATTTAAATATCTATCGTTTTTGGCTATTTTATATTGATTTTATTAAACAAATCATGGTCCCGCCATGTTTAGTTAAATATCAAATCAAAGTAATCTGTCAAATTAACTGTTTTATTAATTAAAATTAACTATTTGCTTAATAAAAGTCAAATAATTGTTACAAAATCTTCACTAAAGCCTTTTTTATGTCTCATACCATTTGCCAGCAATCTTTATCTTATAATTATTTAATAATTATCTCTGTATGTATGTTCCATATCTTCTCCTAAATCACTGGACTGATTTCAATCAAACTTTGCAAACTTTTTATTTAAGAAAAGAGAAAGGTCACCTTCAACTTTTAAAAGCCTAAAAGTTGCTTAAAATTTCACTTAATTAAAAATTAAGCAAGGCTTTTGCCGCGATATATTTCATTTCCATAAATTTGTTTCTCTCATTTTAATATTTTTTCAAAATTAATTTTAAGCAGAATTCGTAACAATATTCTTGTTGAAGAACAACTGTTTCCAGAAGGAAAATTGCTAAAAGAAAATTTTAACTGTAGACGATTAACAATTTATATCGGAACCAACTATTGATTTATTTTCATGCTTTAAATTAATGAATAATTAACAAGTTAATTTATTTGTATCAAAATATTCATTAAAACCTTTCTTTTACTTTAGTAATTGTTAAAAAAATTTGAAGTACCTATATAACAAATAATAATGTATGGAGAAAACTGGCTGTTTTAAAAGTCGTCTGTTTCAATTGATATTCTCATTTTAATTAAAAACTTTTCAGATCAGAAAAGGAATTTGTGTATTATAATATTTATACAATAGTAATTTTTACATTAAAAATATTAAACATGAAAATATTTTAATCCGGAGCAAAGCCAGGTATATCAACTTGTTTACTGTATAAAAAGTGGAAGTGGATGAGGCTGATGGAAACTCATAACTTCTAAGTAATTCTTGCTGTCAAAAAACTTTAAATATAAAAGTTGTTCGTTATGATTAAGTGATAATTCCCCTAATTGAAAGTTTCTTTCTATCTTCAATCAACGGACATGGGGAAAAGATAGAATCTGAACATTTTGTTCATAAATAAACGATAATTCCTGACCCCATCCAGTGTCACAATCGATTAAATCAACATCAAGTTCTTCTTCAGCCCACTCTAAGCAACTTTAGCTGATTAAAACGTTTTAATATAAAAGTTGTTCGTTCTGATATGGTGATAATTCGCCTAATTGATTTTTTTCCCTTTCTTTAGTCGTAGAATTGAATTCCCCCCACCCATCTTTAGGCATTTTAACTCATAACTTCTAAAAAATTGTAGTTATCAAAAAAGTTTCAATACAAAAGTCGTTTATTATAAAGAGGCAATAATTCGCCTATTTTGAGTTTTCATTCTATCTTCAATCGTAAAGGAATTATGGGAAAATGAAATTTTCAGTTCCCCACCATTTCCACCCTCTTTTAGCTGGTTAACCCATCTACAAACTCGGTCGATATTTTCACCGACCTTACAACATACACCTCGCCTGTTAAAATCTAATCAAAATTACTCTAGTTATCGTGTTCACAAGATAACATCGGCAAAAGCGTTATATATATACGTCTCTACTAATAATAAAGAAAAGAACATTTCGCTCTCTATTCTCGTAAGGATTAGAGCTACAAGAATGAAAGCGGGTGGAAGAGACTGCAAATGACGAGAGATTTCCAACAAGGGGTAACATGCATAGGTTAAAACTTACTTTAAGTTAGGGTGAGAGGAGGGGAAGGGTGGGGAAATCACTTTTCAGCTCGTAACTTCTAAGCAATTGTAACTATCGAAAAAGTTTAAATGCAAAAATTGTTTGTTAGGATAAGGCAATAATTCGCCTAATTTGAATTTTTTTTCTATCTTCAATTGTAAAGGAATTATGGGAAAACGAAAATTTCCACCCCCTTTGAGCTGGATAGCCCATCTACGAACTCGACCGAGATTTTCACCATCCTTACAACATATCCCATGCTGGTTAAATTTAAATCAAAATTACTCTAGTTATCGTGTTCACATGATAGCATGGGAAAAAGCGTTATATATATATATATATATATATATATATATATAAACTTTTTAACGAAGGGTGGTTTTGGGTTCTAGGGGTCATGATCGGTGAAGATCTACAAGAATTTTCTGAAAGTCGTGTCATGAGAATCATTGCAATAGGTAGACTTCCTATAAGGAATCTACCTAAAATAAATCAAAGATCAGATGGTAATACGGGATTTACAATCAGGACGGAACTTATACTTCTGCTCTGCTATTATATACTGATGACTGAAATGATATCTGATATTATATACTGATGACTGAAATGATATCTGATATTATATACTGATATTTCTGACTAGTTATTTCTCAGTAGAAATTAACTACATTATGTAAAAGTTTAAGCACAATTCAGTAAGTTTTTTTCCCATAAAATTAACTATTGGAGTTCGATAACAAATAAATGAGAATATTACAAGAATTTCATAATTAAAAATGCGTTGGTTTGATAATTAATAAAAAGATTTCATAAGATTATAAAAATTCTAAATTTTCGATGCAGTTTAAATGGTCTAACTTCTCGATTCGTTTCAGATTTCATAATTATTTCACCCTCTGCTGCTTCCTTTGGGGGGGGGCCTGGTTATACGTCCTCCCGCTGATGTGGTGAGGAATGCTGGAGAGGGGGTGCCGACGCTGCAGTCACCCTCGTCATCTGACCACGGTTCAAAATGAAAATATTACAAGAATTTCCTAATTAAAAATGTGTTGATTTAATTACTAACTTTAAAAAAATTATCTGAAAAAGAACTTACGTTAAAAGTGATAAAGCAAACATAATTATTTTGAAACGCTCAATTTTATTACATAAGAATAGAATAACGCTTTGAAAAAGACATGAAAGAAAGTGATAATACATGATGAAAAGACGTGATAATAAGTATTCGTAATCATTTAAATCTAGCAAAAACATATTTTTTATGAAACATAATCGCTTTTAGCATTGCTAAAGATAAAGACATAAAAGATATAGACAGAAAAAGGTACTTAGATAAATATTAATGTATAATATATATAATAATAAGATTAATAAAAAGATACATAAAATATATATTTATTTAAAAAATAATTATCACAAAAGCCGTCATACACGTTATTGCATGTTTTATGATTTCTGCAGATCATCTGCCGTCAATTTCCTTTTCTTTTTTATACTTTTTTTTTAATTAACAGTGGTTCACGTATAGGCTGGTTTCTCGGTGATCTACCGCCAATGATTTCTGGGAGGACGCATTGTAAGTAAAAATTTTCTAACTTTGGAAGCGAATTTGTCCAAAATTGTTCATTTTGGTAGATCCGCAGTATAAATATTACTTACCTTTTTACACCACACATATAAGTCGCACCATTTCCTGTTTGAAATAAACAATTGCCCCTGGATTTGGTAATAAAATTTGTGGCTTTCGGGAAGGTAAATTTCGCCTTTATTTGAAATTTTCACGCCGAATTTATATTTTCCATCGGTTATAAACTCGGCAAGATTTGTTGAGAATCTTCCCGAGTAAGGG
The DNA here is from genome assembly GCA_013235015.1 of Araneus ventricosus. Taxonomy (NCBI): domain Eukaryota; kingdom Metazoa; phylum Arthropoda; class Arachnida; order Araneae; family Araneidae; genus Araneus; species Araneus ventricosus. Next base: position 10,336 of record BGPR01016929.1, read on the forward strand.
CATTTGATTTCCAAAACACCATCGTCTCCGATCAATCCATCAGGCGAAGAGTACAAGAAAGGTTTATTCGGATGGACAAATAACCCACATGACTGAACCTGAATGCAATGATCTTCTTCATACTGTTTCAAAGCGTTTTCTTCATTAGCCAAACCATATTTCATTGCCAGGGTTGACACAATTAAGTTCTTAAGCTCAGATTTTGATCTGCCCTACATAATATTTGTGAGAATCAAATGATGATATCTATATAAGATCGTATCAGCTGATCAATTCTTATGCTGAAGTTAATTAGGAATAATGTAAAGTCTGTTTTTGTATTTTACAGAATGATGGTATGCAGTGTTTAAAATAAAAATTGAGTCTCAAAATTTCTTTTTTTATGCGCCATTGAAATATCCTGTAATATTATTTCCCAATTTTTTTGTGATTATAAGTAAGGTTGACAAAATCATATTCCCCGTTTTTTACAACAATGGAACCAGGATCAATTACCCTCAAGCATACACCATCCCAGAAAACCGCAAGTCCTGTTTCAGTGTTGACCCCATGCGGTTAAACAGGGTTTCTGTATTTTAAATTGGCGAAAGAAAATCTAGAAGGGACCAAACCGCCAAGTGAAAAAATCGACAACCCTGAAAATTTCACTTCTTCACTGATTCGACTGAATCAGATGTAGCGCCCCCTAGCTAACAAAAAGAGTATTTTAATGATTTCAATGTATTTATTCGGTTTATAATTATAATGAAGTATCAATGCAAACAAAATAATGCAATATATTGTGGAAAAGGGTACTTTGTAGATCGCCACAAAGTTTCAAAGCTGTTAAATGTTTTTTTTCTAAAAAGAAATACGGGTTTTGAATTATTAATTACATCCCTCTTTGATTATTTATTTTGACCTTCGAATAATTTTTATAGAGAAACAGCTTTCAACTAATTCTAGAAGAATATTTCTATTACAATTATATAAAATTTTGTAATCTTGAGCGATTTTTTTCTACCGCATACTATGGCTTCGGTGGAGCCATTCACTTTATCTTTTTGCGAAGACAGCCTTAAAATGGGGCTTGCTGGATCTATGCTTCATTTCGCAAGCAGCGATAGTTCCGCGGAATCTGAGATAGCCAAAGCGGAAAGCATGAGTAGAAGAAACCATTTACACGATGAGATGCGTTGGAGGGCTGCCGGTATGTTGCAAGCTGGTGCAAGATAATCTGCTGTTGCCAGAGAGCTGAATGTGCATCGTAGTGTCATCCATAGGCCGTGGAACCATTACCAATGGGATCAAAACGCCAGTAGAAGACGTGAGTCTGGACGCCGGGGAAACACCACAACGGCAGACAATCCCTACCTGTTGCAATGTGCCAGACGCCGGAGGACACTAACAGCGCGACAGCTGGCGTCGCAGTTCTCTGCTGCTGCATTAAGGCCCATATCCCACCAAACTGTATCGCGCAGACTGCATGAAGGAGGGTTGTTCGTACGACGACCTGTTGTTTGTGTTCCTTTGTCCCCAGTGCACGTCAGAGCGCGGTTGCATTGGGCACGTGAACATTGCAACTGGACACCAGAGCAGTGAGGCCACATACTCTTTACGGATGAGTCTCGATTTAACATCCAGAACGATTCCCGAAGGGCAATGATACGGCGAGAGCCAGGGACACGCTATCGGGCGCCAAACATCGTCGAAAGAGACCATTACAGACGTGGCGGGTTACTTGTCTGGGCAGGGATAGCAACAAAAGTCCGAACCGACCTCTACGTGTTCGCTGTGGGTTCCATCACAGCTGTTCGATATCGCGACGAAATCATACACCCTCTTGTGCGGCCTTTTATAGCTGCAATGGGTGCCGACTCGATATTTATGGACGATAACGCCCTCCCGCATAGAGCACGACTGGTGCGGAGTTATCTGGAGAGTGAAACCATTCCACAGATGCCGCGGCCTGCTAGATCACCGGACCTGAATCCTATAAAGCATGTGTGGGACCAGTTGGGAAGACTGATTGCAGGTCGCAGCACCAACACGAGTTCCAACAAGCCTTACTACAGGAATGGGCATTACTGCCACAACAAGCGATCAACAACACTATTGCCAGCATACATTTCAGCTAGAGGGTATCATACCCGTTATTTAGCGTGTGGTTCCCATTGCACATTCTGCCTACCAATTTGGGCTGTCACGCCGCGACAGCCGTAATATATATGTTTTTGTTTGTCTTTGCTTTATTGTTTGATATGCAATCTAGTAATGCCACACCTACCTCATGTACAACTTTCACGCATATCCATTAAATAGTTTTTGTTCTATTCCGAATTTTGCCTTTGTTGCTTATTTTTTGAGCAGGAGTGTAATTGGCAAAACCAAAGGACCAGTACACCAGCCCAACCACTGGACCGATTCGGCAATTTTTATTTCATATCAAAGCTTGTGACCCTTACATATGACATCAATGGTGACCTTCCCCCCATCACCCTTCATTTTCGAGAGAAATCGAAAAAACTCTACTTCACTCTGTGCCTTATTTTGAAAATATTAGGCCACAGGAGCAAAATCAGCATACTTAGTGTCATAAATTTGCCATAGGTTTAGCAGTGCCATGTACGTCGAACAGATTTTGAGGCCCTCCTAGGGTCTCGAGGCACGAGGCGAGCACCTGTGCGAAAAACTGCCGCTGACTTCACTGTACATTCTCTAATGGGGAAATGTATATATGTAGAGCTATATCATACTGTATTGATGGATCCGAAAACTTTTAAACCGAAATTCGTGGTAAAGTTCTGCAAATTATTACAACTGGAATGGGGTTCGTTTTAAAGCCTATTCCTCTAGACCATTGGTGCACAAACCGTAGGAAGAAAATTTCTGTGGGTAGCTAAAATTCAAAGAAATTTATTCGACGAAAAAAAATATAAGGCTTTTCTTCAAAAAAAAATGCAGTGGCGATCTCCAGAGGGATCACGAAAGATTTTACACAAAGTGAGGGGGTCGGAAATGAAAATAGTTTGTTCACCACTGCACTAGTCTATATGAAACTGAAAAAAGTTGTTGTACACTGCGAAGCGGCGAGGTAGTGGGAGCAGTGTGGAGCAAGATTAGTGTTGCAAGTACTATCATAAAGCATACAATTTAAGTATTGAAATATATACCTAAAACGAATTAAAAGTACGTAGTTTTGAAGCTTTATGTTTTGTGAAACAGTTCGTAATTTTTTAAACCTATACAGCTTATAAAATATTGCTCCAAAAATTATATATCATAGTTTAAAATTAATTTGAACAAATTTATGAAAATGAGAAGCGAAACAGTCGAGAATTTCGTGTAATAAAACATTATGTTTCTAATAAGAACATTCAAAATATTTTATATTATAAATATATGAAACTTTAAGTTTGAAGTATATTTCAGTCGAATTTTTTAAATATTTTTTTAGTTAGGCGGGTTCAAGGAACATTTTTCTACAGAATGTGGGTGCTCTGTCACTTGTAGAAAACACTCCGGTTTTCTACCAAAATATTGATACTTTTAAAAAAATCCTACTCATTTTAATTGTCGTTTCATTAGAAAAAAAAGCTGCATTTTTGGGGTGAAATTTCCTGCTTTTTCAATTGCTGGAAATAATTTTTCGGAAAAAATGCTTATTAGGGAGTAGTCATATTATATGAAAAAAAAGTTATATGCATTATCCCCTTCAATTTACTTTCCGGAAAATGTTTCCGAAATCAAAACCCAATTTGACTCTACAAGATCTTCCACTTTTCCTTAGGTGTAAGCCGGTAGAAAGTTATAAATGACAGCAATTAAAAAAGTCTTATTCCCTTGCCCAAAATTAAATTGCAGTATTTTCATTAGATTAGTTTCTGATCTACTCTCGGTGTGGGTACTTCTAGCCCCCGGGCATACGCCCAGTTGACACTATTTGGTGTTAATTGTCTTATTTTTAATTTTGGCAGTTTGGTCGCCTGGAACTGTCCTACCGCCAGGTGAAAAACCCTGGGCAGGGTTCCGCAAGTAGACGAGTCTACAAAAGGAGGTAAACGGATATAAAATCAACCGCAACATTTGGCGAACAAAGCATACTTCGTACGGCGAGAATTCGTTTTCGACCGTAGTGCAAAGCGAAACAAGACTTCCGTCGGTTCTATCTGCGCCAAATGAAATAAAGCCCTCTCCTTCACCCCCAAAATGCAGTGGAATATCCCATTTCCATAACGACCGCCACAGGCATGTCTGCTATCTAGGGTTTTTCTCGTGGCGGTAATACAGTACATTGTATTACCGCCGTGTTAGTTGTGTTTTATTTCATTTCAATCAAATTTCTTATATGTACCTTGGTTTTATGATTCCCCCAGTAAAGTATTTTTAAACTTCAATTTGTGATGTGCACTGCCAACAACATTTAGAGCACAGCCAAACTCTACGAATATACAACGAGATATCTCACAGTTGTTAGTGAGTGGGTTAACCCTTTACTTCAGGAGCACCTCACACCTGTCCTGTACTTTGTGCCCGTGCATATCCCTAATTATGGGCTTATAATTTCACCAAAAATGTGAACTTTAATATAAAACATAAAATAATAAAAATCCAACAAATTTAATAAAGTGCTACCAGAATTAAAACATGTCCATACAAAATATGAGAAAAGTAGAATCATTTAGCATCGCAATTCTATGAATACCACCGAATATGTTTGATTCACGTTAATTTATTTTAAATCTTAAAGGGGTTTTGCTTACAAATTCAATAAAAAAATTCAATGCACTACAATACGAAAGCAAAATCGAAAGAACTATGCAATAAATGCGTCAAATTATAATACGGAAGAAAAAAATAGCAGCTCTTAGAAACAGAAAACCATTAAGAATTTTCATTATTGCTGAATTCTGAAATAAAAACTTAATTGTAACTACTTCAAAACTAAAGAATTAAATAAATATTTTTAAAAAAACTACAAAATTTCAATAAAAATATGCTTTATGGTGAAATCTTCATAGTTCCCAAAATTTACGCCATCTTCATGCCTTAGGTTGTAACAATGGAAGAACAACTGACGATTAAATATTTGCAGAAACAATGAAATGTTTTGAATTTCATTACCTCAATGAAAAGTATTGCTGAAAATTATATTTAAAAATATTTTTTAAAAGTTCTGTGGCGTAACTGCAACTTTTGCCACCCTTCCTTTACAAGTTAATAGAGCACATAAACCTCAAAATAAATCCTAGGGAGGAAAAAAACCAACTTTTATTAGTAATAATGTTTTAGACCTCTGCAGATAGGTCGCGAAATCGCACGTCCACCTCTATTCTTTCTTTCAAATATCCGCCAAAAGACGAAAAATACGAATCACATTAGTTATTTTTTTATGCACACAAATGATTGAGTCAGTGCCGCTGCTCTTCTTAGTTATAAAATTATTTTCTTGCATGTCTGATTTTGCCGCCCGGGGCGAACCGAGCCCCTCCAGCTGTGTTACTGAAAAAATTATGAAAACTAGGGAAAAATTGCCTGGCGATTAAATTTTGATTTTTTTTTTTTTTTTTTTTTTTTTTGAAGATAGTGTAAAAATCATTTTTGTGATAATATTTTCAGAAGTTTTTTCCGAATAAAACGCTAAAATTTTGCTTAATTTTTAATTAAAATATATATATAAAAAGAATTTCTCAGAGGTGTACATTCCCACCCTCCAAGGTTTATATGTTTCAAATTTGGTAACTCTATATCCAACAGTATGTCCCGCAGAGTAGCAGTTAGCACACATCTTGCTTTATTATTATTAGAAATTAAAAACTGGGCTATAATTTAAAACGTAGAGAAACGAAGAATAATTGAAATAAGAGAGGAGAAGATAAAATAGAAAGAAATTATAATCAAAATAAGTTATGCGGTATTTCCAGTTACAAAAAAAATCGTAGTCTTATTTTCTTCACGTTATTCTTGACGAAATATAAACAAAAAAGTTTACTTTAATGCTACACAATTGACGAATTAATTCCAATTTGTGTTTATTTATTTTCAAATACATTATACGCAAGGAATTACATTATACACCTTTCCAATCAGCAGTATTTAAACATCGAAAGCTGCAACTTACTACTGAACAAAGATCTGACATATTATAGTTTTAAATTTATCGATAAAGGTTTTTGGATTGTATTGTCAACTACTAACCAAGACATTTCTTCATACAGTAGCCAATTTATTAATTTAGAATTCAACTGAAAAAGTCATTGTACCAATTCGTTTCGATGGTTGCAAAAAAAAAAAAAAAAATCCCCCTGGTATCTTCTGTTTTGAAGTTCAGCGAAATTAACCTTCCTACTCTGAATGGACCTAATCAACCCATTTCTATAATTTATTGTACTATTTTCTACAGAGCAGGAAGGTTAACTTAAAAGATGATGTTGCTGTAGAGGTTATATAAAGACCACTGGTATCTATCATATCACAGTAAAAATAAGCGAACTTGATTTGTGGAATTCTGTTTTATTTAGAATCTCCTAGACAGGCGATCAATTTTATTAATTTAACCCATGCCCAGACGACAAGAACAATTGCTGTGCTTGGTGCCATTTCGTCAGTTATAGCAATTTAGACATCATTGGATTTCATAGGCTTCATGTAGTTCATCTTTAAAAAATTATTATTATTTAATCGTGAAGACAATACAGAGGAGATTCAGCTGAGAAAATGAGTACTTTTCAATTAAGCTGGACATTCACGAGCGCTCCGCTCCACACTAATTTGCCGGCCCCACTCCAAAATCTATGGCCAGTCCACAAATCCGATGAGAATTGGTGTGGTGTAGAAAAAGTTTGGAAATTCAACTTGTCTTGAAATCCAAGCACTCCATTTGGACTTTAGGGCATAAATGTTGAAATGCGACCGGTAGATATGCGGGAGAGGCACTCTCGCGAAAACAAAAACCACTGAGGAGCAGGCGAGGGGAGAAGTAGGCACAGTAGCCCAAAGGGATCAGCGTGACTGGTATTGGATGGGTTTGAGCGAAGCCTCCATGAATGGATGGGCTGAAAATGGAATGGTGTGGAGTGTCACCACGCCATTTGCGTGGAGTGAAAAGATCAAGAATGACATGCTTTAGCCCAACAGCAGTCACCGCCAAGCATAAATGTTGGCACAAAATTAAGCCACTAAAAATATGTGTAAATGCGCAAAGTATAGAAACATTACACCGCAGTCGCTGGTTTCACAATGGAAGGTTGCTATACTTGGCCATAATAATTGGTAACTCTCGGTAACATATTAAGGAAAAGTAACATATTTGGCGCATGTTTCAGCTGCCATCAGGCTAATAGAAAAATACCCGAAAATGTAATATACAACTGAATGAGATTACACTTCTAATGAAATGAAAGTTAATGAATGAAACTAAAGTTTAAAAAATGGTTCAAAATTTTGATAGAGAAAATCAGAGAATATCCTTGTAACACAGTAATAGTATTTTTATAGTCCAACAATTACCTTACAGTAGTAGGAAAATGTCTTTTTTGTATGTAAAAAAAAATATATAATTAACTATGCATTTTGATTGGATTTCTATTATTTAAACAATCCCAAATTCCCCCTTTGCAAATATTCAATAAAAAGTTCAGCTCACAAATAGTTTTTAATTATTATTACACAGAATGCTGCAATTGCAACATTTCATAATAATTATAATGGCCAATATATTTCTATTGTTCAGATAAAAAAAAACTCTTTTGTTTATTTTATTATGTTTATCTAATTTTTCCAAATGTTAACTACTGGTCCATTAAATGCTCCCTATCCAGTTTTTTAATGAAATATATATAAGAGTCTAAACTATATATATATATATTTCCATACAAGTGCATTTAGTATAAGGCAGTATTTCCCAACGTGGGGTCCACACCCTACAATTGGGTGTGGATTAAGGGGGGCAATGCAGTATCAAGAAGAGCTTGCAAAATGATGAGATGGTTCAAACTTTATTTAATAAGAAAGGAGTGATGTTATGGCTTTGTGAGGAAACAGAAATAAAATATCCAAATTCAACCAAATGTGCAAGAAAACTACTAGTGTATCCATCTTCATAATTTAACTGAATGTAGATTTAGTGCCATAAATGATTTGCCGCTAAAAAATAAATTGGCTGGATATCACACAACGGGGAGACTTGAAATATCCGAAAATGTAATATACAACTGCATGAGATTACGTTGTTGCACCTCTAATGAAATGAAAGTTAAAGAATGAAATTCAAGTTTAAAAAATGGTTCAAAATTTTGATAGAGAAAATCAGAGAATATCCTTGTAACATAGTAATAGTATTTTTATAGCCTAACAATTATCTTACAGTAGTATTAAAAATGTCTTTTCTGCATGTAAAAAAGACATTTAATCATAATCAGCCAAACATAAAATCTGTTTACAGCAAACATCAAGCATAAGGATCTCACTAAATTTAAATAATAAATAATTACTAATAATTTAAATAATATAGAAAAATCTTTCATTAAAATTATTTTGTATTTGAATTTCAGTCTTCCATTATATGTTTTGAAAATTTGCTTACTGTGTTTCTCAACAATTTCCTAAAACCTTTGAGTTTCATTTCTTAAAACCATTTCAGTTACTTCAATGAACAATTTAATTTTTTAATATTAAAAATTATGTATATGTTACATGGGGACATAAGAATTTTAGAAAGGCTTAGATGGGGCATGGCACAAAAAAGGTTGGGAAAACATGGGTATAAGGTGTTTATTTGGACATCAATTAATTTTCTTTGCTTAATTAAGGATCTGGAAGATCATTATAAATATTTTAGTTTTTAAATATGACACAGTAAATTAAACAATTTTTTTTCATGTTACAAGTGTCAATTACCAGTACATCAAAAAAAAAATTCTGAATCTAGGTTTTTATTTTATTGACCATATGCAACATAAAATTTCTAAAACATATTTTTAAAATGAAAAATAAAATGTTAGATAAAACAGTTACAATAAAATATACAGTAAAACATAAAAAAATTTAAAATGTTGCCTTTTAAAAAAAGAATATAACAAGCAAGTCAGAAAAGTTTGAAATATTCAGGAATTTGACACATTTCTGCTTCCTACCCCTTAACTTAATACAATGAATTTAATCAAAACAGTTTTTAAAAACACACTTTCATCTGTATACTAAAAAGTAGAATTTAAAAAAAAATTAATTACTTTCTACTTTTTAGTTCTTAATATATAATTCATTATCATAAATAATATAGAATCTTGAAATCAATTTTTATCAAATTCATTACCAGGTGGTGCCACTCATGAGAAATAAAAATTTATTTAATTAACTGATAATTAAGGTCTGAAAAATATTACAATAGTGTAATTCCCATTGAGGACACACAAGTTTACAAAATTTCAAGACTAGCACATCAGGAAATGTGAGAAAAAATGGATTACAAAATTCCATCTTTACAAACATGAAAGGAGTTAAATAAAAGTATGTAAAAACAGAAAATACTTCTTTTACTGTTACTTAAGAAATGGCTACTAATTATAAGAAAGTAATTAAGATAAGTCCTTCAGTTTTCATATCCTAATTTAGTTTTTGACATTTTACATATCTAAAAGAATGTTGAAAATCACTAACTTAAAAAAAATTAATTATGAATGTGCCTAGGAAACAGCATTTTAACCTTTAGATCACTGCGAACATGGGGCCCACGCCCCACAGGGAGCAATTTGATTGTTAAAGGGGCAATTTGAAAATGGACTCATACAGAGTTTAAAAGCAACCATCTACTGTGATTTAACTAGTATATATAACTTGTCAGATCAAAACAGCACATTGATAGGCATTTGATTGTTGGAATTCCAATTCTAGGTTGTCTTTTTTCATAGTGTAATAGCCTTTAATCAAACTATCTTTTGTATGATTATTGATAAGGTAATTTGATTTTAATTTTTAGATTAATATTTGTATATATTGAAAATATAATAAAGGTTTTGATTAATTGAAATATTTAACTAAATATATATATATATATATACCTAGTGGCAGAATACTTTTCAATAGTCTGCAACGGAGGTTAGGTCTCTTAAAAATAGTCTGCAGAATAGTGCGCGGCTATAAATATTTTGCATTCTTTTTTTGAAATATTTATATCAACCTACAACTATTAAAATATGACAAACATAAATTAAAAACCATATAGCATCTTTATTATTTGTATAATATAATTGTATAAATTAATAAACAAAAGCATATGAAGATTAATCTTTTCTTTGGGCAGATAATTAACAATAATGAAGCATCAAGTTGTTTCAGAAGTAATATTAATCGTACTATACAAATACCCATGCAGAAAATTATATTTGGGTACTTTTCCGTTTTAAACACAGCACTTGGTGTCTTTCTGTTTTGGTGAAGTTTTCAAAACAATACATCACTAGCTCATATAAATGAAATATTCTTCAATATGATAGATGTTATTTAAAAATTTTTGCCTCCTGTTTATTTAAAAAAAAATTAAGTATGCCAAAAAATGTCTTTCTTGTATGTTTTTAATTTAAAATGCAATAAATAATTGCTTTTTTTACGAAACAAAAAAATTTGAAACTTTTTAGCACATTTATCCTGATATGCATTTTAATGGTTTGCATGCAAACTGATACATTGTTCTGCAATTATACATATATAAGATTTCATAGTATCATTGTTTATTATTTAAAACAAGGAAGAACAAAGCTGTCTTCCTCTAAAATTCTTGATACAACTTTTGATTTTATGGAATTTTGCATTTGCACATATGTAGATACATTTTGAAAGTGTGTATAATAATGAATTCCATATTTCTTAACTAATGCTTAGTGCGTTTAAAATTGGGGCAATCTTGGCTTGAACTCTGTTCCTAGTCTTTATCAATTTCAGAATTTGTTCTTTTTTCGCTCCCGTTTTTAAAAAATGATTGATTTGCAGCCGTACAGATCGATCGAAACTTCGGAGGTTTATTTTCAGGCTGGCGTAAATAATGCTGCTTTAAGTTTTTTCGTAATCGTGTAGAATCGGAATCAAAACAACGAATTTTATCTATATACACAGCCATCTCAAAGTAAAAACCACGTGTTATTTCCAGAAACCAAAGGTTCCGTTCCAGAAATGTATCGGAATAAAACGCATAGGAAACGTTGGCCGTGAACAATACCGATACGAGGCAGTTAGCGTACTTCAAGGACAAATCGCAGTCACTACGTCAGCTAGGGAAGCCCATTCAGCATAGGGAAAAAAGAGAGGGGGGGGGGCGAAGATTGCATATTTTAGCAATGTGAGTTTTATAATAATTGCTAAGTTCTTTAGAAAGAGTGATTAATAATTTTGATATTTTTCATGATGGGATTTATTTTATGAGCACATGATAAACTTTATTACAAAATAGTCTGCGGACACTGTCCAAAATCTGCGACGTACGACACAGCGTCGCGGTGTTTCTGCTACTGGGTATATATATATATAGTAATATCAACCAAAATATAACCTGTTATATATGAATATTCAAAACAAAATAAAGAAAACATCAAAAATTCAATTCAAAAACTAAAAATTAATTAATTAAACAAAATTTAAATTAAGATCCTATAAATAAAAGTGCAAAACACATGCAATGTGCACATGCAAAACTAAAATAATTCTATATACTATATTACAACTATTGAACAAGTCAGACCAAAAATGTGGAATTTTCAACTATAAAATTAGTTGCTCCACTTTGGAAGAGCACATATATATATATATATAGTTTTTAATCCCTGCAACCTTTAAAAAAAATGGTGAAATTGCAAAAAATTATTTCATACTATTAAAAATTTTACAAAAGCTTAGGTGGGACATGGCACAAAATGGTTTGGAAACACTGCTTTACATTAAAGGTGAAAAAAAAAACTCTAAGCCACAATTAAAATGGCAATTTTGTTGGAGAAACAAAGTTTTTTTTTTCTGTCCTTCTCCCTTTCCAGCCTTTGAAATAAAAAATATGAACCTCCTGTCTCCCACATGTGGGTTTACTTTTTCTTGTCTTTCCCCGTTAGCAATCATTGTAGCCATCACACATAGAATGTAAAATAAGAGTATAAATAGAGAGTAAAATGATACTGATACACAAGGTGATAAGTTTACCACAGATTAAGTTCACGGGAGTGGGGAGGAAATCCTAATGGATCGCTGGAACAACAATTGTACCAGCCCAGATGCAAAAGGAAAAAAAAGTGTTAGTACAGCATCTGCATCACACATAAGAGACAGGTTAATCAGAAATTTCAATATTGAAAAAAGACATTTTAAAAGCACTTTTCTCTTGAAATTAGAAGAAAAAAAAATTTAAAACTAGTTTTGAATAAAATACACATACTGTAGTGCGGGTGAAATAAACAAAAGTTTTTGCTCAAGTTTACTAGAATTACCATTAACATGTTTAAAAGTAAAATTGAATTAAGTAACAGTTGTTCCTATAACAAGATGGGATACTTGTTTGTTAAAGCGACCATCGAGCTCACTTGGCGACTTTCAAATTTTGCCATGCTTGTAAGTTTAATGTTCTAGTGAAGCTACTATTTTCTGGCTCCCACAGTTAACGAAGCCATAGGACGTTTTTTAAGTTTAAAAAATCTGCCCAGTTCCCACTTTGCTTTAATCACAAGAAAACAAGTAATAGGTATTTTTAAAAAAACCAATTCGAATTTAACCACTTAACAGTTCTGTCCGAACACCATTCAGGCACTGCAAAAAGAGACTTCCCTGATTTGCCGAATGCTGTTCGGGCAGGTAATTTTTCTAAGCCCAATCCACTGATTTTTCCAGCTTATTCACTTTTTTTACTTTGCAATGTTTCTAGTAAATGGCTTTAGCAGTCTAATTAATGTTGGATAGAAGAGCAAGTGTAAACCAGTTTTTGGGTCAGGTTAGGTTAGGTAAACCAGTTTTTACGTCCTTTTTCCCTTGCAATTAAAAATTCTCAAAAATTAATTAAATCAAACCTTGTACCTGTTTTGACTGCTGGATTTTTAAAATCATTTTGAATATGAATTTGCTTATGAAAAATGTGCTTATTTTGGACACAATATGGCAGAAAAAATAAACTGTTAAGTGGTTAAGAACAAAAGCATATATATGTAAACAAAAAAGTGACACAACTACATGTGTCATATTGCATGTTTTTATAGGATTACAAACGTTTTTGGCAAGATTTTACCACCATCTTCGCAATACAATCTCGGCGGCCACTTTAACAAGCAAGTACCCAAGATGAAAATAACTGAATGTACTATATCTGCAATAAAATCATGCGACATTAGCATACTTTTTTTTAATGTTGTACAACTAGAGGAACACAGATTGTTTTGAAAGTTTTCAATATTTGTCAGTCTATTTGTATAACAGGACACATACGTGAGTTAACACATATTTAACCCAAATGTGATACTGTATACTTAAAAAAAAGGAAACAATAAAAGAAAAGGCTGCATTGCAAATTTCATTACAGAATTCATATCATGAAAAAATATCAGATTTTAAACAGTATTTGCAATTTAAAACAGTAAGAATGGGAGGGAGGGACTATGCAAAATTAATAACTTCATAATGAATCAGTGGCTTATTGACAGAAGAGGTGGAAAAAAGGGGTACAAATGTCCTAGTCTTAGGGACTGTCATGCAGATAAAATACTAAGAAGTATACAATGAATATTTTTTAAGTAAATATGACAAGAGAGGTGAAAAAATTTCAAACTTCAGTCCTAAACATCAGAACATGATTTTTAGTGCTTGATTACATCAGCTGTTTCATTCAGTTGTTGTTGCACAATTTATAGAAAGAATGCCAGTCTAAAATCATTATGTTGGTAAAAGAGAAAATTCTAGCTTCAAGTTAATGTCTCTAGTTTGAAATTAATGTCTAAGGAAGGCAATATTTTTATCATAATTTTAACAGTGGCAAAAGTATAGGAGTAAAAAATTTGATGAAACAATAAAATTGATTTGAATTTCATTACAACAATAAAAAGCATTAATACAAATTATATTTACAATCAATTTTTAAAAATTTATTAAAATTACAGGAAAAACCACACAGAAAGTCGAGTTATCACGTTCACAGACAGATAGACATAATTCCAAAAATAATTGTTCAGGATTCAAGGAGTTCTAGTTCAGTTTTACTAATGACCTGTTTTGAAGCAATACGAGGGCTATTCTGGGACAAAATGTTATCATTTTGAATCTCTATCAGATGACAAGGAAGACACCTGAACTGGCACCCCCTCTCCAAACTTCTGCATCTCACTAACTTCAGTGGTTCTTTTTTCCTTAAACCCAGTAAGGTAGGTGGAATTGGGGTGGGTTACGTGTACTACACCAGCAGGAGGGCATATGTTTTAACATGCAACAGGTTGTCATCAATGATAAGCTAATTATTTAAATTTTAAAGTGGTGTAAAAATGGTTTTTGTTAGAAAATATGCTATTAAGTTATAGAGGAAAAATTTTAAAATTTAGATTAGTTTTTAATTAATCAAAAATTTGAAAAACCTTTTCTTTGTGAGCATCCACTACACAAGAAATAACTCCTGGACAAATTTGGGAGGCCTAGGTCCAATAATCTGCCCAGTAGAGCATTGAATACTGTGTGTACCGCAATTTGCAGAAAGTATACAACGCTGAAAATATTATCATGATAAAATAACTTAGCTCCAAGGGACTCTTGCTATTCTAAGGAATTTGATGTTCATAACTAGATTTAATATTTTGCTGCACACATTTAGCTCTTGTACAGTTTTCAATGAGAAATGGAATGGTCATGTGTGGCAATGTGTTATACAATTTAAGTTCCCTTACAAAAAGCATCTACATCTTCCTTCAAAAAAAATACTGGGTAGCATTTAGGAATCGGCTCTACATAGTTTACTTTTAACAAAAAATGAAAATGAAAGAAAAAAAAGACTAATTTTAATAAGTATGATAAGAATCATAAATAAGATATTATTACGTAGCCAACTTTAACAACTTTTTTTACGTGGAAATCAGGACAGTAATAGATACATTTGTAAATAACAAATGTTTTAAAATATTACCAGGAAATGATTTCCCACATAATTCATAGATGTGAAGGCTAAATACTGTTCAAGCTATGAACATTCTGAATTTGATTTGACAAAAAGTACATCAGACAGTACATATTTATACGACTTTTCTATTGTCTGAAAGAATATTTGATTGCAAAAAAGTTTATGAAAATTATTTTATATGAATTTTTCCTTTAAGAATGCTTAACATTCATATGTACATTCAAATTACCCTTTGTAATAAATCCTTTATGACACAGTCCACATACATGAGGTTTTTCTTCTGTGTGTGTAAAATAATGAGACTGCAAACTATGCTTTGTTACAAATCCTTTATGACATATTTCACATACATGAGGTTTTTCTTTAGTGTGTGTACGAATATGTGCTCGCAAACCACACATTTGAGGAAATGCTTTGTGACATACTTCACAAATGTGAGGTTTCTCTTTTGTATGAGTAAGATAATGGGCTTGCAAACTACTCTTTTGAGCAAATCCTTTGTGACATACTTCACAAACATGAGGTTTCTCTTCTGTATGGGTAAGAAAATGGGCTTGCAAATTACTCTTTTGAACAAATGTTTTGTGACATATTTCACAAACGTGAGACTTCTCTTTTGAATGTGTAAGAAAATGGGCTTGCAAACTAGCCTTTTGAGCAAATGCTTTGTGACATACTTCGCATTCATAAGACTTTTTTTCTGAATGTGATTGCAAATGAGATCTTAAATGCCACATTTCAATAAATCTTTTGCCACATACCTCACATGCAAGAGGTTTCCCACCTGTATGTGTAAATAAATGATATTTTAAAGAATATTTATTAGAAAATGTCTTGCCACACTCTTCACATTCATGAGGTTTCTCATTTGAATGTGTAAGTTTATGACGAGCTAATCTGGAGTTTTTTGGAAATTCTTTACCACAGACATCACAGGCATAGGTTTGGTTCCTAGCATGCAAAATCTTTTCAGAAATTTCTTTGTAATATTTCTGAAGTTCCTCTTCTGTATGTTTACGTAAATGCACTTCTAAACTAAACTTTTTTGTAAATGCTTTCTGACACACTTCACACTGATGAGGTTTTTCATCTGTGTGAGATGATAAATGTGAATTTAAAGCACCTTTTTGATAAAATGCTTTGTGACACACTTCACAGACATGAGGTTTGTCGTTAGTATGTCTCATCAAGTGACATTTAAAGCTAGACATTTTGGAAAATGCTTTACCACACATTTCGCACACAAAAGATTTCTCTGTACTAGGTTCTTTCTTTGTATGTGTCTTTAAATGACTCCTGCAACTATATCTGTGTGCAAATTTTTTGCCACAAACTTCACATGCGTAAGGTTTTTCATTTGTGTGTAGAAATTCATGCGCTCGTAAATTAGACTTTTTAGTAAACACTTTGCCACACACTTCACATGAATAAGTGAGTGTTTCACTACTTGTGCCAGAAGTACCTTCTCTAATGTGGCATTTACTATGTCGATCCAAACTGAACTGAGTGCTATATCTTCTGTCACAGAATTCACATGCATAAATTCTGCTTGCATGAGTAAGCAAATGCAATCTTAATCCAGACTGTTTCGAAAATACTTTACTACAGAGATGACACGCAAGACCTGTCAAGGTATGCGTACGGGTATGATGTCTTAAAACACACATGAAACGAAACGATTTATTGCACAATTGACAAACGAATCGTTTCTCCATTATAGTTGATGACGCTTTTTTTTCAAAATCAGAACTATCAGTAAATTTTTATTTAAACACTAAGTATAAACAATGAGTAAAGCAGATTTCACACCAGTTTCACTGTTTGTTTACAATGCGTGTGACACTGAACAGGGTGCTGTTAAATAGCGCACGACTCTTTACCGTAACCATGAAAACCGGAGGAATGCCAACTTATTGTGAAAATTCGTAATTTTGAAAGTATTCAGAAAATGCGGTGAAGGTTTACATTTTTGGATAGACAATTTTCTGGTCATAATCAATGCAAATTAATAAATGTGAAGTATTACATTTATGAAATTTTATTTTCTGACCAATTAAAAAGCTCCACGCCACAAGTGTGTCAAGCCATCACCTCCGATAGAGATAAGGATCTTTGCGTAATCGTGTAATGTAGGGTTTCTGATTTCCCGACCTTTTCTCCTTCCCGGGAAATTCTGGGAAATCCCGGGAAAAAAGGCGGCTCGTCCGGGGGGGCAACTGCCCCCTCACTTTTCAAAGTTCAAAATTAACGATCGATCGAAAAATGGATCCCAAGCTGAAGCTTTGCTGAATAATATCGAAAGTTTCCAATTCATTTTTTGTCTACTTCTGATCCAAAGAGTTTTGGAAGCTACAGATACGCTTTCAAAAGCTTTGCAATCAAAATCGCTAATTTTTTTTAACAGTTAAGGTGGTCGTCTAAAGTAGGGTTTACACGCGAACAGTTGAAAACCGACAGTAGATCACGTGACCAGTTTTTCTATGTTTGCCACAATTTCTGGAGGCAGATTAGTCCTTCCATGTTTGTTTATAAATCGCCGATTTGGCATCCGAAAGACTTTTATGTTGTGGATATGATGTTGATCAGCGGACGCGGCTTCGAAGCGCGGATTGCCGGGATCATTTTGGATGATTAGCGGTCACTTCATATCGTAGTTCATAGTATTAACCACGTTTCATTGTATTGAGTGCTAGTATTAAGACGTCCCCTTAAGTTCTTTCCCGACCGTTCAACTTTCTGAAGGAATTTTTTTTTTTGTTTAACATGACTTATAGTGTAATTTTTTATATGTTTGAGTGAAGAATTTATAACTCCTTTCCACTACTTTTTTTTTTTTTTTGCTCCTCCAATTCAATCGGTATGTTTCAAAATATATTTCATGTTATTAATGCCTATCCTGGATTGCTGCAGTCCATTGTATGCAAACTGATTATTGTTCTTGTAAATTTAAATACATATATTTATTAAAAATACAATGTCTCTACTGTACCTGGTGATCCATTTAGAAAATTGACTTTATATTTAATGAAGCTTTTTTCTGCAGTGTGTTTCCAGGTTAATACTATCTTCTTTGTTTATTAAATTTATTATTGTGCATGTTGTTTTATATCCTGTAAGATTTTTTACTACAAGAATACAAATCTTTGATTGTTCAGATAAATTTAAAATGCACATAATTTTATATTTTAAAACTGTTTAGTTATGTCTTAATTGATGAGAATGAGAAAAAGAATTTTATATCTTATCAAACTTAGCAGCTTACATTGACATTTTATCCTTTTCATGAATGCTGCATTTTTGTTTTATATTCTGGGCATTCATAAACTCTTCTGATGTAAGTGAACCATTAAACACTTTTAGAAAAAGATTTTGATATGCTGTGGTACTCTTAAAATCTAATTCAAAATTGTATTATTGAATCAATGTAAAAATCAACAACAGTACAAAAAAAATCTTCAGCCTATGCATTCTCATATTATCCCATTTTAGTCATTCAATATTACTATAGTAACTACTTCTTTCTTACTTAGTAAATTTGCTGAATTGTAATATTTTCTTGTTTTATGAGTTATATGATTTATATTTTAACAAAAACAAATCTCTTATTGGTTAGATGAATTTAAAATATCCATATTTTTTACATGATGGACAATATGTTAAATTATGTCTTATACATAATGGAAAAATTTTGCGAAAGGATTGTTTATATGAAAATCACAGGCGTATTCCTTCTTTGATAATATGCTTATCTTCATTGGAACAGTAGGGGAGACCAGGGTACAATGGACCACCCCCTATTATTTATTTTCTTTATGTTTTTGAATGTTTCATATTTTGGCGCATAGATGACAAGTCTGCAGTGCTAAAAAAACTTTAAAACCATGGGCCTAACTGACAATTAAGCCATGTTATTCTTGATTGGTGATTTGTAGTAGATAAAAGTAAATATTGCCATACTGTTTGAAATTTTTTTCTTGTAAAATTTTATAAATATTCAGTAAATTTTTAAAGATGTTAGAACTAACTACTGTAATCTACTTTATGACAAACATATCAGAGAATAATTTCATATTTCATAAGTGTTTGCATTTTTCTCTTTGATTATTTGTTTCCGCTATTCAAACAGTGTTGTTTATTTACCTAATTTGTTAATAAAGATTTTCTGTGTTTGCTTGTATTTACATGGTGTTGAATCTTTTTTTTAAAGATTATATAGGAATAAACACAGCTAGAAAAATAAAGGAATTGATTTTTCAAAAAATATTTTGCCGCTGTATATTGTTGCACAAAATATTACCGTGGGTGTATGGTGTAAACAGTCCAACACGCAGGATAATGGAGAATGAAGGTTTATTTACAGATATGCAGGAAAACACGGAACACAGGTACAGGAAACGATAGTCCTTGCACAGATTACCAATGTAAATAGACAACAATTCACAGGTAATGACAGTTCAGCACTTTGATATCTAACAGCACAAACAGTCAGCAGATAACTAGTAACGACAATAACAGCTCAGCTCACCAGCTGATTAGCTCACACAGCGGATAGAACTCCGAAGACTTTCACAATGGATCAACACTCCTACCGCTCGGCGTCTAACAGCTTACTAGCTCGCACAGCGGATAGAACTCAAGAGACGTTCGCGCTCCAAGGCGATCCTAGTCGAACAACCACCACCGTGATCCAAACGCGGTCTTATATACTCTCTCCGTTAGGCCGTGACGTCACATAGAATTTTCATGAAAATCCTAGATCTCGGCTCCTAATAGAAATATCGAGAAAAGGATTGCATTTTCGAGAATAATCTATTTGTCGCCAAGGTCGCCAAATTTGTCGCCAAGTCGCCAAAATGGTCGCCAAGTTTGTCGCCAAGGTCATGCGTGCCACGAGAGTCGCTGAGGTCACTCCATGCTTCGCCTTGTAAAACCCTCTTCCCAACCATAAGACCTGTATTGCTGGGAAGCGACTTTCCATGACTGTAACAATATAATTGATACATCTATAGATTAAAAAATATAATCTGTCATAAGTTGCATTTAAATTATATAATTTTTATCTGAAACAATAAAGCTTATTCACATAAAGCATCATTATTTTATATAAATTTGTCTTGATCGCAAATTATTTGCATTGCTCAATTTTTATTTCCAAAAGAAGTTCAATTAAATAAAGTGCCTAAAAATCAAGCCTTTTCATGACTGCAGGAATAAGTAGAGAGAAAAAGGTATCAGAAGAAAATGCTTTCTTGCAATTAAAAATAGGCGAGATTTGGACACTACTTATTAGGACATTATTGGACTCGGGATATAAAAATTATTTTTGTATAGAAAATTATAATACACAAAATTCTTATATTGTCTGAAATGTTTTTTACTTTAAATATTGTTCATAAATATTGAAGTCCAATAAATATCCAAATGTTAATAAATTAATATTGTAAAATATCAATGATAAACATTATATTTAGTCAAATATTCCTATAAGATTTCTTGGTTTATTTTTTAAATTAATAGTATGTAGCAAATAAATTTAAAAATCTTCTCTAATCCAATACAAAAGAATAAGCTCTTTGATTGATTCCCCTCCCCCTTCATATTTTGCCAACATCTTGCAGAAATACTGTGATAATTATCTGCAATTTTGGATTCACTTGACTGAATAATACATTTTCTGCTTCATCAAGTTTTTCTTTGCGCGTTTTTGAACCGTTTTCTTGCATCTCTTCCTTTTTGCAGTTGTTTTATTGCTAATTTCTTCAGTCAAAGCTTCATTATTCTTTTTTCTCTTGTATTCTATATGACCACTTTAAGTGTAGATGAAACAGGTGGTTATAGAGTTGTAAGTACAGTTCATGTCAAATCTTTTAGAGTGTAATTATACAAAAGTTATAGGGTAATTATGCATGGCCTTTTTTACTATTCCATAAGTCACGTAACTTCTGTGCCCATCATAAATTAAAAGAACAAGTTTTTTCAAATCTAAAGAAAATTGGATAAAGCGAAATCTTCTAATCCATACCTTTAGTCTATTTTAGCACTACCCTTAGTCTATTGCTCATATAAATGAGCCCCTTTGTAAAAAATGAAAGGTAGCATGAAATCATTTGCTGATGCACTAAAAAGTACATCCTTTTTTGCAATTGGCCGATTTCTTATATGTGTTATGTGATGCTTTTGATGCAAAAATTAGGGTTATCCAGTTTCAAATCTTTAATTATAATCTGTAATATATCTTAAATTAATATTTAACTAACACCTGTCTAATTAATTAAGCTTAAGAAATTTTAAAACAGTGATGCATGTTAAGCCTATCCCTATGACTACTTGACCCCATCTTACTGAAATTACTATAAAATAACATCTGTAATTAATTCAGCTTAATGAGGAAGGAAGTTAATGAGGAAGTATTCTTAAGATCTATATGAAGCTTTCTGCAGAGTCAATCTAATGAAAAAATTAAACAAAATGTAGGAGAGAAGTTAAATTAGGTATTCCAACTTCAAACTGCTACATAAATACAATGGATGTTTACTCCAACTAAAGTGTTGCAATTAGTATAGTTTTGAATGTTAAACTTAGTTCTTAACTATTCAAAGCTAAAATATAAAAAAAATTATATTCATACTAATACTCATTACAAAGTTAGCATTTTATTTGATGTATGACCACTTTACCGCACAACATAATTGCATCAAAAGTTTTAGAGTTCATTGGAATTCACTATGATTTCCAACATCCGTAAAAATCGACTTGGTTATTAAAGAAAAACAGACAAAAATCACAAATAATTTCATCTTTATTTAAAAAATTGGAATAGAAAAATTCTGCTACAAGAGTCCTACTTTTGTTTGGGATTGCTATATATGTCAAAGGAAAAAACTTACAAAAATTATGTAAGTACATAAATAAACAAATAAGAGTTGCAAAATTGAAAGAAATATAATGAATCTAAAAATTAATTCTGAAAACAAATCAGATTTAATATTATTAATACAGATTATATAAAAAAAAATTATAATTTCACCTTAATCAAGAAGGAATAAAATTTTTTGGCCCCGAAAAGGGCAGTTTTTTATATAGTGAAAACATTAGGAAGTCGAATTCAACAGGCATTATATATTACACTTCTTAACACCAGAAAAATTCATACCTGGAAAAGATTATTTCAAAGTACTTCTGTTATTTACTGCAGCAGCCAGAACAACCTTGATTTATGAAAATGAAAAAAAATTAAGCACCTATAAAACATGCATACAGTTGATTAATCATTATCTCTGCAGAGGAAACATGAAAAGTAAACTTCAGAAACATTCAATACCTACAGTATAACATTAACATCCAACATATAATTGAATAATATGAAATACATTAAATATGAAATACAATTTTTCCTACTAAAAATAACTACTATGCATTTTAACAATCTCATAATGAATAACTCTACAGTATATTTTAAAATGTGGGGACCAATAAACTTGGAAACACACCACAGAATAAAGCTTTATTAAATACAAAAGACAATTTTCTAGATGCCTTTCCGAGTAAAGAATATACTGTTCCAATGAAGATAAAATTTTATAAGCAACTAGCAAAACAAAATATACATGCTAATATAATTAACACTAAAAATGAAAATTATTATCAGTTTAGCTTCCTTTTCACTTAATTTCTCCAACATTCTTTCTAGTGATTCCACTCTATTCCATGATATATACAAAACACATACATAAAATTCTGAATATATACAATGCAATGACAATATATTGCATTTCTTAACACTAGAAAATAATTCATTCCCAGATATACAAAATATTATTTGAAAAAAAAAAAATTCCTCTATTACTTACTGTACAGTCAAAAGAGCCTTGAATTCTAAAAATGGAAAAATTAGTAAAAATTAAATTATAAAAATTATTATCTGTTTAGCTTCCTTTTCACTTAATTTCTCATAAAAATCTGAATATATACATTGCAAATACAATATACTGCACTTCTAACACTAGAAAATAATTCATTCCTGGATATACAAAGTCAGAAGAGTACTATGTGATCATATTCTATGGTTGGCTATCAAGAACATAATAAAATAAAAGCACACTATAAAAATGTCAGAATATAGAAGCATTCAAAAAGCTGCAATAACATTAATTTTTT
>BGPR01016930.1:0-33587 GCA_013235015.1 Araneus ventricosus
CTGGAGTTTATAGGTGAGGCGATTTAGGGGTCTATTCTGGTACCCCCCGTTGGGTTGGGAGTTGGGGGGGGGGGGGCGCGGGGGGGCGCGGCCCCCCCCCCCCCCCCCCCCCCCCCCCCCCAAACACCAAATCCACCGGGGGGTACCAGAATAGACCCCTTAGATGCCCAAGAGAGGGAGAAAATCGTTCTCCAAAGTATCAGATTTATACTGCAAAGAAAAGAAAATGAGTGCGAAGGTCTCTTTCGTTTCTGTTAGTTTTCACCAAATGGTTCTCTACAAGAAACATCAAAAATGATACGCAAATTTCTAATGAAGATTGAATCTGCCGTAGAAGTTTTATTTAACCCGAGTCCTTATACGTGAGAGAAAAACACTCTTTTCCTCGAAAATTGGAGAATTTCGGATGAGTGATGAGGCTTCTTTCTCTTTCGCAGATCGGGCAGAGAGAGGAAGTGATCAGCGCTGACCGGAAGGAGAAAGAGATGGAGAAGGAGAGGGAGAAAGAACGGCTGAGGAGGCGGATGGCGGCCACACTGGTACGCATTGCTAAAAGCACTTCCCATCAGCCCAGTTTAATTCCACCGAGCAGACTGACCTCGTTTAGACGGGGGCTACTGAAACTTTCGACACGATAAAGTTTTTAATCTTGCATGCTTTCTGTAAATTGCATGAGGTCTGGTTGTTGGTAGGGTTTATTTGCGCAAGTGCCACGTTTGGCTATGCTGCACCAAACATATGGTGTATAAACAGGATTACGATGTCATAAAAAGGTGTTTAATCACTTAATTGAATAGTTTTCTTTGCTATCTAATAAGATGACCCCTCCTGTTTTGGAAAGGGGCTGTCGTATCTAAGAAGGCATAGGATACTTAAGAAGTTTATGGATCCTACATATTTTTTTGTGTCAAATTATAAAGCTAATTAATGATTCAATTTTAGTTTACAAGACTAAAATTTCGATAATTCGATGCACGAGTATTCTCGGGCTGTTAAGTTAAGCGGTTAAAGTACTAAACTTATGTTACTTTCTCATGGGGATAAAAAATTTTAAAAGTGGTTTGAATAAAGAAGGATAAGAGTGAAATTCAAGGTGAAATTTTAAACAAGATAAAAGGAGTCGAACCGAGTAAAAAAGTTATAAAATCAATGAGAATTTAAACCAATTCCTCGAATTACTTTTAAGTTTATTGATCATTTAATAAAAATTAAATTTCATGTTCGTTAGCAAGCATATCGCCATCGTTCAGGCAGAAATCACTAAGCCCAAAAATATCGATTTTGAGATGTATATCATATCGCCACCTTCAATTAATACTCTACGGCCTGGTAAAACTCGCCAACTTCCTTAAATTTCCATTGCTGAATTGCAGAGTGGTCCGAATTTCACTAAGTCCTGTACGCGTTTATATTGCCAGGCTGAAGTCAGTAAAAAGACTGAATGATTTATTAGTGATTACCTCCCACTTCTGGGAACGGTATGATAATTGATTTCCATTTAACCGCTTAACTTAACAGCCCGAGAATACTCGTGCATCGAATTATCGAAATTTTAGTCTTGTAAACTAAAATTGAATCATTAATTAGTTTTATAATTTGACACAAAAATTATGTAGGATCCATAAACATCTTAAGTATCCTATGCCTTCTTAGATGAATGAAAACGACAGCCCCTTTCCAAAACAGGAGGGGTCATCTTATTAGATAGCAAAGAAAACTATTCAATTAAGTGATTAAAAAGGGGATGACACAGCAAGAGTTTCATTCATGACATAAATCCCTGCCAAGTTCAAAAAAACTCTAAGAATCTAAATTCGGAAAGTGATTCAGAAAATGAAGTTGATTGTGCTTAGAAAGAAATATAATAAAGGTGTCACTAAAATAAATTTCAGGTTCTGCAATAAATATTTGTTACAATGACATGATAAATACATTATGTGGTGAATAGTAAAGGCAACTTTAATGTATATAGCTAATGCAATGTAATGGCTGCAATTACTAATATAATAGCCCAGATCTGTCTCTCACTGATCCGGTAAGGCTCTGACGTCACCAACAATAAAACTCGCACCATAGCACTGCGAGACGTTAAACAGCATTATTCCATTGTTAGAGCACCTAAATTTCGGTAATTTTAAATTTAAAGAAGTAATTGTCGTTCTAATTTCAAATTTAATAGATCTAAAATAGTAAAATAAAATTTGCTATCGATTGATATAAAATTTATCTCGCTATGATCAATAGTTCCCGAGACATTTTAAATTATATTAATCATATATTTCAAATTAATTTCCGTTTTTAATAGAAAGTAGTAAATCATGTCAGTGGTATATCATGCGGGGGAGGGTATAGTTTGGACGCCACGATGCATCTGATTATTTATTGCATTTGTGATGATATAATTTGACAATATTTTTTGGCAACGTTGGACAAGCACAAAAGTGCTTTGTTTTGATTAATTTAAATTTGACTGGAAATCTCTCGAATGAAGAGGCAATTTGCACCCGTAATGACGGGTGATTTTCTAGTCTCTTATATATTTAGCCAGCGAAATCGTTAACGCAAAGGATTGTGGGCAGCGTGCAAAAAGAGATCCTTTCCAGGGGCAACAAAAAACTCAGACAGCTTTTTTTTTTTAGCGGTTTCTAGCTTTTTTTTATTTATGCTGATTCATCCACATGGGGATAGTGAATACCAGAATTAATTTATTTCTTCATTTTCAGTGGATTTTTATGGGAGTTTAAAGCTTTCCTTTCTTTTTTTTATGCCGAACTCGGTTAATATTAAAAACAAGTTATGCTAGAATTAATTTTGTTTCGTCAGTTCTGTTTTTTATGCTTTTTTTATTTTTTAAGCACATTTTTTAGTATACACACGATGGGTTACTGTTTGGATTCTGAGTTATGACAGGGTTTTTGTTTTAGCTAAGTTCAGCATTTTATTTTATTTTTTATTTTATGTTAATTCATTGAGGAGGAACTCCTTTAGAATTAATAAACATGTGACAATCAGACCTGAGATATTGTTGGCAAGCTAAGAGCCCGTCTTAGACGGGCACAAATCTTCTAGTATTAATATAAATTGTAATTAATAATATATTTTGATGTACTAACATTTCCAAGGTATAACTTGTACTGATAAAAATAAATCAAATGAGTTCAATTAAATTATTATTAATGGTTCAAAAGAAATCATGGACGCAGTTTACATTTTGGCAGGTAAAAATCTTTAAGTCTAAAAAAAACTTAAATTATAATTAATAATATATTTTCATGTGTTGACATTGTGAATGTATAACCTGTACTTATAAAAATAAATCAAATTGAGGCTGTTAGAGAATGAGTTCAATTAAATAATTATTACCGGTTCGAAAGAAGTCATGGACGCAGTTTACATTTTGGCAGGCAGTCACTAAGTCCACAAAAAAGAAAACACCTTTTGACGGACTAATGCAGCCTATTAGAACTTCCAGTTAATTAATCCATCATATAAACTAGTTTTTTAAATATCAGTAAACCTATTGTATGAGTTAGAAATCTGTAAAATAATTTTTTACTATTTTTCATAACGACTCAAAAGTTTAAATTGATTGTATCTCAAAACTACATTTTCGGACTTAGTGACTTCTGCTTGAACGACGACGACGTGATCTATGAGCGTATTTTTTATCAAAATATTTCTTAAATTTTGTGTTAATGCGTTCACCTTTAATTTATTCATAAAGTATTTACTTCAATTTTTTTCCTCATTTTGCAATTTTCGCTGAAAGTCTCCAACACAACCTTTACACAAAAATTAGAAGTCTCTTGTTTGCACAGTTTTCTAAGTACATATAACTTACATAAGTGTAGCAAAAATTCGAGGATCGTGACATTTGTGAAAAAAAAAAGAATTCTAGAACGCAGACATAATTTTATCAATGAAAGAAAATAATTCGAGTATCTCCGAAGAAAAGATTGTAATACGTTATCTCTTCTGACAGTAGACAGTCTGGTGGACGCATTGTTTTTGAAAATATGTTAAACATACAACATTGCTTAGAAAAAGCTCTCTTTCTTTTTTTTTTCCTTATTTTTGTCTTCTTTTTTTCCTTGAAACTGGCGAACAATTTCAACAGAATACAATGACTGCAGAAATCCAACCCTGTATTTTGTCAAGTATATTTTACCAGTAAACCCGTGCGATACTTTCACACATTCTGCCTCCCTCCTTCCCCGAATAAAATTATTTAGCCACTAAGTTAGCAGAGGTGAGGTTAAGTTAAGTGATTTTATAGGTTAGCTTTGCAAAATAGAAAAAAAAAAATGGTGTGAGAGAGTTACGCATCCATGATGTCACAATATCTATGATTTTTTAGGTTTTTTTTCAACTTAATTTTTAAGCAAATAACATGTTTTAACGTAAACTTAGTATGTTATGTCAGATATCCTGTGTAAAAAACCACTATCCACTGATATCTTATTCATCGCTGTAGGCGATATTATGATTAGATGGTTATATTAGTTGAGAAAAGGAATGTTGACAAAAGAAATAATATGGAGAAATATACATTCAGTAGTAGTAAATTTTGTATTATTTTCGATAAAATAGTTAGAGAGCAAGTGACAAAAAAATTGAATAATAAACAAATCAAAGTCGATAAGTATTCAATCTTTGTATTACTTATACGAGCACAGAAAGAGAAAGTATTGTAATCGTCAAAAAATTCGACCTTAAAACTTTAATGAATTTCCAAGCTTTGGACCTCCCTGAATCCGTGAAAATCATATCTGGATTTACGTTCGTCTGTGAACACATTGATTACAAAATGGGATGAGATAGACGAATGAAATTTGGTGTGTGGTCTTTGGCCAACTGGGTAGATCTAGAATTTCGATGTCGAGACCACCTGTTAAATTCCATTTATATAGCTTATTGCATTTTTGAGGTATCGTGTTCATATATACAAAGAAAACAGGTCGACATAATTTTGGAAACGGACTCGGGCAGGTTTAGAAGAGGAAATTCATCAAAACGGACAGGCTACCCTTTGACAGGTTTAGTCAGAAATTAGATACAGATCTACGATTTCGAAGTAAAATTCGTCCATTCAGCTCGTTCATCTTTTGAGTTATGGTGTTCATAGACAGATATACACTGGTGTGCAAAAATTAAGGACAGTTTCGTAAAATGCGAGAGATTTGCAATTAATACGAAAACTATGGTTCGAAATCAGTTCTGGAGAATCGAGTGCCATACACATTTTACAGTGAAGATTCGGTCAAGAGGGCGACGGCGGGCGGCGCCCCCAGACAGGGATGAAAGCGAAAATGGAGTTTGAACCATCCTGTTTCACAGAAAGCTGATAACGAGGTGTGACTTTTATCAATGGTTACGGTTTAATGTGCATAACGTTTACATGCATTTTCATAAACACAGCACTAATATTCGGATACTAAGGTTTTTCTTTTTAAAAACCCAAATTTTTCTGCATGTGTTTTCCTTATAACATGCAGAGTTTTCATTCAAATCATTCGAAATTCGCAGAACACTTGACAATATGTTACAGAAGTATTGTATTAAACTTGAAGTAAATACGTTGAATATTAAAGGAAATCTGAGTGTTTGTACTAAATAATTTTTTACTGCGCATGTGCGAGACGCAGCGAAATGTTTCTTTCATAACTTCAAAGCCAGATATATAGAGCAACTTAAAAAAAATTCCAGTTGAATCCCGTTAAAATTCAGAAAGCTGTCGGCATTTCAGTGAGGTGAATTTCAATTTATCTTTAAGAGAAGTTAACTGATGAGGGTTCTTGCACAAACTGATATTTTTTAAATTTGAATCTTCGAACAGTAACATTGAATTTTAGTAAAATTGAATATCCTGAATACCATGGACACTCATAAATTAAATACATTATTTAAATTGCATTTTCTCGAATGCCATTCGAACCCACCCACGATTACAGTTGATGAATTTTTAAAAAAATCACTCGATGGGAAGAATATTCAACAAAAATATGATTAACTGCAGCAGTTGCCTTTCATGTTGAGCATGTTGGTGCCCCCTCATCAAGCAGAAGATGCTCGAGAGTGAAGGGTGATGTGAAGTCGAGTCAGTTTCGGAGCCGGCTACTCGGACTGGGACAACAGGCCTTAAATTAATTGAATATTTGATAGAATGAAGTTTATTTTGGATCTTCAGGCACCATTTTCTTGCCATACTGATTGGATATGTTTACATATGATCAAAATATGAACTGTTCGTTTCGGAAAGCCGCGCCCATCACTTTCAGGCGATCTTACTCCGCAGCGGGGTGATATGCAGTGAGTTAAAAGAGCACTTTTCCGGGGTTCTTTGTTAGACGCGATTTCCTATAATTTATTCTTTTCTGACGTTGATATTCATTTTGTTTTTGAACCGTACTATTTTACTTTAATACGAAACTTATGTTATGTTTCTATATATTGCTTAGTAAAAAATAAGTATATTCTCTTGCATCTTGCATTCCACCCCTATTTTGGTGAAATCAAAACTGACTGACGCATGCGCTTTTGCACATGCACCGGTCGCATGGATTTACGTATCTGAAAACAGACAGCAAGAAGAGGTTGTAAAAAAAAAAAAAAAAACAGCGGGAGTGTTCTCCCTAAACTTTCTCGTATACTTC
This sequence comes from Araneus ventricosus, assembly GCA_013235015.1. Classification (NCBI taxonomy): domain Eukaryota; kingdom Metazoa; phylum Arthropoda; class Arachnida; order Araneae; family Araneidae; genus Araneus; species Araneus ventricosus. The sequence continues at coordinate 6,654 of BGPR01016930.1, forward strand.
CCCAAAAAGGTGCCGTTTCCCCTTCCCCCACGTGGCAAAAAAATTCGAACCTACTGTTGCCCAGAATCCAATGACTATCAGAAGGTTTTTCATTATAGTGATTGAAAAATATCTAGGTAAAGAATCAAATTCAAAGAGATGCGTACCGAATAAACTGCATGTATCACACACTTCCACTCTTACCGGCTCAAGGACAAACTGACGTAATTCGCTACTCCGTAATGAAATTCCGTCCCTTTCGCGTGCACAGAAGATTGCTTCCAGTACGAATGCGCGTGGAGATAACGGATTCTCTTCAAAAGTAAATTATACAGACCAACAGACAGTCAACTCTTTGACGGAATTGGTCCAAAATTTTCTACGGACCTACATTCATGACGATAAAACAGTGTACGAAATTTTATCCAGCTAGCTATTCAAGTTTTTGAGTTATAGTGTTCACATGACCGCGGACATATAGACAGACAGACTTCCCGTTGACGGATTTTATCCAAAATTTGATAGAAACCTACAAATTATGTTTAAAGACCACATACCAAATTTCATCCCCGTAGCTTTAATAGTTTTCGAGTTATCGTGTTCACAGACAGACACACAGACATAATTCCGAAATTGTGTTTTTCGGACTCAGGGAGGTCTAAAACGTGGGGATTCGTCAAAATCTCGAGTTCGAATTTTTTGACGATTACAGTACTTTCTCTTTGTATACTTCGTATACGAGAAAGTAAAAACGATGCTTTATCGATTCATCAGCCAGTTAGTTTCCTACGAGGCTTCACTAGTTGCGCATACGAATACTGGAACCCACACTCTCCTGTGTATACCTACGAGACTACTTGGTCGAATGTCAACAGAAATTAAATTCCCTTTTCTTTTGTAAATGTCTATGAGTTAGATAGATGCTTAACATCATTCAATTACATGGTGACATATACATACTGATAAAACGTACACCCTGATCGAAGGCTTTATTCAGATATAATACAGTTCGCAAATAATCAATGACAGATTGTTAATTTGAAGTAGAAATAACTTTTAAAACGTAAGTGAAATCACCATTTGGAATTCTAAATTAATTCCACTGCATAAAACCCTTTTAAAATAAGTAATTTTCTATAATCACTGAATAACTAACTATAATTTTACTTTGCCACTTCAAAAAAATTCTAACCCATATCTTAGTCAACGAGATTTCTTTTGTTTTATTTTGTTATTATAGATCCAAGCTCACTGGCGGGGCACGATGGTTAGAAAGCATCTGGGACCTTACAAAATCGAGAAGAAGAAGAAAAAGAAGAAGGACAAAAAAGGAAAGAAGAAAGGAAAGAAATGACACTGCTGTTTTCAGTTCAGTTTGTCTTCGAATGTAATTTATTATTTACAGCATTTCTTCTTAGGCAATAATAACTTCGTGCATTTCTGAAATTCGTAGAATGTGTGGATTTTCGATTCACCATTTTCTGTATTTCGTTATTAGAGAACATCTTTGAATAAATTTACAGCTTGTTTTCTGAAGTTTTTTTATAAATTTATATAAGAAAATAAATAATAGATGATGTTTTATAATTCGAATTATTTTTAACAAATATTAGTACATACGAAAATACAGCACTATTAGAGATTGATTAATGCTTAATTTTTTATTAATTTTTTTATTTGGTACTTAAGTTAGTTAAATAAAATATCTAAATTCGCTTCCTGTTTATATACAAATATACGTATATATGACGAATCTTTTCCCTGATATTTGATGTTTAAGTCACGTTCAATTCTGTCTCTCTCTTCCCACCACTTTCAAGTACCAATAGGCAATATTTATTACCATACGAAACCATTTCATCTAAAGTATAAAAATTTTGACTTCTACCGTCAAGTCAAACTTTTTTTTGGAGAAAAACCTCTTGCAATCTATATATTTAAAATAATTTGGTAAAACATTATTCACCGAGTCCGCCAGCCTCAACCATCTGACCAATTTTCACAATTTTTTTTCATTTGAAAGCTGTATGACGACTAGATATGTCATCAAGGGTCACCTGTCCCCCACCCCCATTTTCGAACGAAATAGAAAAACACTTCTCCACCATACGTTCTCTATATGTTTTTTCGATTTCGTTCGAAAAATGGGGGATGATAAGAGACAGGCGACCCTTGATGACATATCTAGACGTCATACAGCTTTCATATGAAATAAAAATTGTCGAAATCCGTCGGGTGGTTGTTGCTGGCGCACTGTCCAAAGGTTTTTCCCCACAGAGAATGTACAGTAGGAAAGAGTTTTTTCGATTTCGTTTCAAAATGGGTGGGGGGAGTACAGACGACCATTGATGACATATCTAGACGTCATAACCTTTCAAACGAAAAATAAATGTCGAAATTGGTCTGGTAGTTGGGGATGGCGAACTGTCTGAGGGTTTTACCATATTATTTTAAATATATAGGTCCCAACAGTTCCATCACAACTTGCGTGTCAAAAATATTGTAAAATACCTATTGTAGGTGATGAAAACTGTTTAGTTCGGGCGATTTCATTCTGTATTTATAGATCTGAAGTCTTTTATGCCGAAATTCGTGAAAAATTTATACAAAACATTATAACTAGATGAGGTTTATTGAAAGATTTTTCAATTTTAAAGGAATCTGTTGTCTGCAAAGAATATGAAATCTACTATGGTTTTATGGTCTGTTCCACTGATCTTCATGCAGTATTTAAAAGTGAAAAAAGTAGTGGCTGAGAACCTCGAAGCAGCGAGGTGGCAGGGGTAAGTGGGTGCTGGCCGCGAATCCGCCCGGAGGGCGGCAAGAGCGGCTAGTCTTATCTTAATATAATCTTAATATAAATAAAAGTCATTGTGGGTATGTGGGTGGGTATGTATGTGGCTATGTTCCACATCTCCTCCTAAACCAATGGACGGTTTTCAACCAAATTTTGTACACTTATTATTTAAGAGAAGGGGAAGACACTTATGAACTTTTCCAAGTCCCAAAGTTAATTAAACAGTCAGTTAATTAGAAAATAACCGAAATCGTTTTTCCACCGTAACTTCGGAGCAAACTGTCCGACAAAAAATATTTTTATACCATCTTAAAGTTCAAATTTTTACCTTTTCAATGATACTAATTTTATTTCTCTGACATTTTCCCTTCGATTGTTATTAATTTTTAAAAGTTCCAAAACTTTAAAATGCGTGCAGACGATTTTGAAATAACGAATATTTATAGCTACTCCGTTGCTAGGCAACGGTTAGACTTTGAACTAATTCACATTTATTTCCAGCTTGGCGCTTGATACAGTTGCCAAATAGATTTGGCGATTGCTTAAATCGGAAGGTTACCGGAAAATGGTCTATGAATCCAAAATAAACAAACCAGGATCGTCCATTGACGTATATGATATGGTTGTCAGAGTTTTTATAATAGGAAGGTATATTTTGTCTTATGTATTCTTTTAAACAGTAGAAGCAGATGACATATAGCATGGTGGATGATATATTCCAAAGAGCAGATGATACCATTGAGTACAATGATGTAATTTACAGTAACAGAGAATTAAATTAGTCGTCCAATTATGTATTATCAACCGTCAGAACTTTTGACTTCCCCTTTCTATATATAACGAAACATTTACATTCGTAAATTTAAAAAAAGTAGCAATTCAAATTCTTCGCGCACGAAGTCGCGGGTAACAGCTAGTAAAGTATAAAAATAGAGCTTTTATTAATTATATATTTTGGAGTACATGTGAAACTATAATTTTTTCATTATTCGAAAAGAATAATTTATTTAACATAAGATGGGGGGGGGTGCATATATTGCCAACTAGAACCATTATTTTAATCAGAGGGCTAATTCATATGCAGCTTGTCTAAATATTGTTCCAATCTGATGTATGGACTGCTATCCAAAAACATACCGAATCACAACTTTAACACATAAATTGAACACACACGCCAAAACTTTTTTTTTGAAACCTCAGAATTTTTTCTACTAAAAAAGTGTTCCTAATATCGCCCACTATATGTTCCTAATATCGTCCACTATATGTTCCTAATATCGCCCCCTATATGTTCCTAATATCGCCCATTATATGTTTCTAATATCGCCTATGTCATGGATTGAAATAAAATGTAACTTTTGTTATGATCATACGTTCTTTATTAAACATGGAAATTAAGGCACAACAAAATTGAAAATAATATAAGACAGCTTTTTTTGTACTTTTAAGCAATATAGTTAAAGTATTCTTTTAATACTTTTCCCTTAAATTAAACATTAAGATAAAAAAAAAAGAACTTAGAAGAATTATCAGGTGATAGGACATCAACCATGTATTTTTTAAAGGTAATTTTTTTTAATATAGTGCCCCTCAAAGGGATAGGGCGACAATGGGAATACCCAAGTGGGCGATATTGGGAACAACCAGTGGCGAATCCGGGGGGGCTATCGGGCTGCAGCCCTCCCCCAGAGCTAAACCAAAATTCTTGATTTTATTTCAAATCACTACAACTGTTTGATCTTAATTTTCATTTTTAAAAAATAATAAAACCGTGACAATATTGCTTTCTGGCTTGACAGGCTCAAAAATTTTCCTACTTTTTTTAGTCATTCCACTTGTACTTGTAGCGTTGACGCGGTCGAAAGCATTTTTGGCTAATTATTTCATTGCATTTTCTATTAAATTATCGAAAGTATTGTATCATAAAAAAACACTACAAGAATCATATTCTTATTGTTAGGCGCGGAAAGTCTACAAAGTTAAAGTGTTTTGTTTTACATAAGCCATGTGGTTTGACATTCGTCGCTACGATGCAAACTTTTTATGACATCTAGCCTCCCCTATACCCGAGGCCGCGGTGGCCTAGTGGTAAGGTCTGGACCTCAGGATCGGAGGGTCGCAGGCTCGAAACCCGGTCCCACCGAAGATCCGCCGTGTATGGGGCCTGCTGCACGCTAAATCATACGTAGTGGCCAAACGTCCTCCCGTTGGTGTGGCGCGGAAGTTTGGAAGGGGGTGCCAGCTCAGGTGTCGTCTTCGTCATCTGACCGCGGTCTCAAAATTACGAGGTCCGTCCCTAAATAGCCCCCGTGTTGCTTCAAAATGGGACGTTAATATAACCCAACCCCTATACCCGAATCCTGGATTCGCTACTGGGAACAACCGAACACTCAAAGATGGCGGCATCCTCTTTCGGAATCGGATCACAAAATAAACACCAAAATGTGGGCATTTATAGTCTCTATCACTGCTTCAAATTGTATAACGTTATGACTTGAACTTTACTGATAATTAATTATTAAAACAAGATTATTAATTCACCTAACACGAAAAATAGCAAAAATTCCCAGAAAAAAAGAAAAATCTACACAGGTTGAAATTGTTTCCTCAAACAACTATTGAAGGGACAGGCTTTGTAGTTCCGGTAGTGGCCACCATATAAGCCTTACCACTTAATATCAAGAAGAAATCGTGGTGGATGATATTAGGAATGTAGCCGATATTTCGGACTTACGTATGTTCATTTTCACTAATTGTGAATGAAATTGTACTGATTCTAATCCCAGTTTCATGCAAAAAAGATCTCTCTCGAAAAACCGCGCATCAAAAAACTTTCTGTAGTTTTGATCCAAAAATCAAAACTCTCTAATTATTCACTGTACTTAAAAGAGCGACATCTCACCACACCCATAAATAATAGATGGATCGGAGAGGTAATGCAGGAATTCAGAGTAGTAAATTTTAAGTGCATAAAAGTCTATAATTTTTTTTTTTTTTTTTTTTTTGCACTTTACTGGCGCCGCTACTGCGACTTTGAGTTGCATGCACAATTTAGATTCACAATGCATATAAAATCATTTTTAGTCAAAACATTTAGACAAGCTTTTACTGAGATAGTAACAACTTGTTTTTGATTGCTAATCAAATCAATTAAATATTTTAAGGAATTTAACCGGCGGATGTGACCTGCAAAACACAATAATCTAATAAGAGTATTCCTGGGAAAAGGGCTAAATAGCTTTAGTTGCTGAAAATTTATAATTGCTACAATCTTGAGTTCATTCCTTCTAATCCCAGTTCATTTTTCTATTTGCACACAAATTACATCTTATGACAGGCTACATATCCGTCATATGATGCTTAAGGAATTTCGACTGCATAAAAATGCTGAAGAAGATTTTTTTCGAAAAATCCAAATGCTGTCTGTGGATATCAACGCCAAAGATGGTTTTAAAAGTACCAAGAGCGAAATTTGAATCTTGGGAGAAAGTGGCCCAGCTGCAGCATTTTCCATCCGGAGCGAACTTTCGGTGCGCCGCCTTTCCTTTACAAGCTCCATAAATCTCAAAATAAAAAAATTCCGGGAGAAAAAATTGATTTAATAACTCAATTCGTCGTTTGATCTGTGCAGATAGGTTGCGAAATCGTGCGTCCGCCACCAGACTCTCTTTCACGTGCCGGCAATTTACCGGCAAAAAGCAAAAAGTATGAATGAATTACAGTAGATATTTTTTATGTACACCATGACTGAACTAGCCCCCAGTGTTCTTCTTAGTTATAAAATTGTTTTCCTCCATGGCTGATTTTGCCGCCCGGAATGGACCACGCCCCGCTATAGCTGCGCCAGAGGACTAGTCTATAGATGATAGCAGACGAGGCAACGATAATAATGAATTGAATTAATGGTCGTGTTAAATCCGCTTATATCATCAGTAGAGGAATAGCCGAGGGACTTAATTTCGTACAGTCAATAGAAATTGATCACTTGAAACGAATAGGCAAGTCTTGCCGTGCTGGTTCATGAGACCCACATGAGCTCTCAGTTCAAAACTATCGACACCTAGTATAACTATGCATTTCACTGGTCACATGAAATGAAGTACAGCCTCTTTTTTTCTGGTAATGAAGGAAATTTAAGCAAATGTTATTCGAAAAAAGACATCGACTGAGCCAAAAAGAGGAGATTATTCCCATAGCAAATCCAGGACTGCAACAAAACAAAGTTTTTCTCTGTGTATGATGGAGGTCGTGGTGGCTTGTTGGTAAGCTACAATCCAACACAGAAAGAGAGAGGGGAAACCTAACATTAATCTCTACTAATACTAAAGGAATGTATGCATGTTGGCACTCTACATGACAGACCGTTGAACCTAGAGCTACCAAATTTGACTCAGATATACTTTGGAATGCACACTTCGGAACGATTTTTTTTTTAATTTTAATTAATAAGAAATTGAAATTTTGGCATTTTTCAACTATAACTTCGGAAATTATTATCGTACGAAAGCGACTTTTACATCGTCTTAAATTTCAAAAAAATACTATTCGAATAATATTGGTTTGGTTTTTGTGCGATTTTTCTCTGATTTTTAACAATTTTTTTAAAATTAATTTTAAGTATTTTCTGTAACGATGCCTTTCTTTGTTGTAATGAAATTCAAAACAATTTTATTGTTTAATCAAATCATACAATCAGATCTTTTTTCCATTGTTAAAGTTGATGACAAAAATTGCTCGCTTTTGCCACTAATGTCAAAGTTCACTTTCGGTATTCCTCTGGTGTCCAAAAGATAAGCAACAAACAAGAAAATTATCATATTTAGCGGAAGAAATGACATGTAACCGCAAAATCTGCATGCATGACAGGCCTATGCATTGATGACTAGCCTGTAACAAATTTTCGCATACTATTATGTGTTTAAAATAAGCATACTTGATTTAAAAAAAAGATTTCTTGTTGACGGATTCTGTGTCCGTGTTTCGAAGGTCAAGGGAAACGTCGAAACAGACAACTTGTAAAAACTGAGTAGACGGCATCTGATTGACGCCAGATGATGGGAGATAATTGGGAGTCTTGGAGGAGGGCGACAACACACGGAAGTAGCCCGCACCATGAATGTCAATCCTTCCGTCATTTCCTGCTTGTGGAACCGGTATGAAAGTAAAAGAACAGTGTCACGAAGAGCAGAAGCCACAACTTTTCCGGAAAAGCACTTTCTGTGTCTGTAAACAAGACGCTAGTTATCAATGGCTGCACATCAGTTTGCTCCCAAGCTTACATAACATAACATAACTCCGCCTGCACCCCCGGTACCTATAACCTAGATTATTACACCAGTTTGATTGGGTGCAGGGCGGATTAGGCAAACAACTCCCCCCACGGTGCCCACGGCTCCCCATACCAGACACCGCCCCTCGAACAACTTCATTCAGTAAACAAACCATACAAAATATTTACAAATAGTGAGACTGACCGTACACAAAATGGCCATTGTTACTACAAACCTTGAATTTTTTGATATGCTAAGTTTATACTTATGTTACATTTGTTACAAGACAATGCTAACATGTTTGAAACTACTAAGGAACAAACCATTCAAAAACTGTATACAATGTTTTCCAAAAGCATGAAATATAGTTCTAATATCTAAAATAACAAAATTCCTTTATAAGGAATAGAAATAGAGTCGATGTTTATCTAGTTTAAATTTTTTACCCAAACCTGGAGTTACTGGATATGTTTCCATTACAATATACTTTTTACCATAAAAAAAAAAAAACATTTTAAAACATGAAAACGACTTAACTGCACCCTTTATGCATCCGATTATATACACAGTTCTAAGTAATAAGGCCGAAATTCTAACAATTAATAAGTTTTATGCTACCCGATCCAAACAATATTTAAGAACTGAAATTCTAAAACAGGGACGCACCCTTACTCTTCTTTTTAAATTCACTCAAACTGTACTTCGGTTAAAAGACACATTGTGCTCCAAGAATTAAGACATTGACTGATATAATACTCCCAAGCTTACAGCGTCAGCAGGAAGAGTTATATCAAACAAACTGTCTACAGATGGCATTATGCAGGTCGCATGCAAGGAGACTCGCGTTCTAATGACGGCCTCGTAGAAACCGCTTCAACCGGTCTCCAGATCATCTCATCTGGACTCAACAACAATGGAGTACCGTGCTTTCTACCGATGAGTTCCGCTTAGCCTACAAAAAGATTCCCGAATGTTATTGATCTAGAGGACCCCTGGAACTCGATATCAGGCCAGCAACTGGATCGATCCCGGAATTGCACTCATATGAAGGCGGTGGTTTGCTAGTACGTGGAGAGATTTCTGTCGCAGCCGCACTAAACATCTACGGTCATGGTAATATGACTACAGTGCGATATACAGATAGTATTTTTGCACAGTATGTTCTGCCATTTATTTCTGTGATGGGTCCTGATTCTGTTTCTATGAACATTAATGTCCGAATTCACAGGGCACATTGTCTCCCAATAATTAGAATTTGAAACACTGTTTCCTATGGAATGACCATCACGATCACCCGATTTGAATCTTTAATATGTGTGGGACATTTCTATGGGAACGTTTACATTCACTTCTTTACCCTCCTCGGAAACTTGCCGCGCTATGAGCGTGCATTCTTCGTGTTTGGGCGCAGATACCCCAAACTGTCAAAGATGATCTTATTCTTAGAATGATCGAACTGTTTCCTACCAGCAGAGGTAATCACATCGCATATTGATTAATCTTTGGCATTGAGCTTTTTTGCAGTCGACAATCCTACTTTTGTGTGACCCATTATTATTTATTTAAGTACTCAGCATTCTTTCTATATTTTTTGACTATTATACCACACGGTCTGTGAAAATTTTACTATTTTCAAATAAATAGTTTTCATGCTATCCGTTTTTTTCACTTTGTTTCTTAACTTTTGGACACCAGTGAATTTCTTCTTTATACACAAGTATTAATATGCCGTGCCTTTTGATATAAACATGCGGTGATGTACAAGTGAAAACTTGTTTGAATTTCTTTTATTGTCTGTCTTAAATGTAAAAGTTTTGTTTCATATTTTAGTATTTTTACATTTCCAGTGCATCCATTTGATATATCATAGTATTTTCACTGTCTGTCTTTCAGCTCGAGCTGACTGAATTTTTAGATTTTTGATTCATTTTAAAAGTTTGTTAATTGCTATTATTATATATTGATAATTACACCGGGCGGCTGGAGATATTCAAGGAACAACTGTATAAACTCGCATAACTTGAATGATTTTACTACTAAGAACGTGGAACTTGCAGAAGACCTTAATTTTGTCATCCCTGATATATTTTACAAATCCAGAATCGCTTATTTCTAAAACAAGATAAGAACTTAGGAAATGTTCTTGTTTATGTGGAAATGTTCTTTCTTGTTCAAGTGGAGTCAAATTTGGTGTTACAGTTTTTTTAGAAATTCATAGAAAATATTAATAAGATATGTGGTCACTCCTGTTCGAATGCAATCTTTTTTTTTCAACGATCTTCCATGCTGTATATTAGATTGTCCAGGAGTGCCTGCGATAATAAAGTGCATTCACGATGAATATCACCCTGAAGTTCCTGCATGAATTTGGAGGGGAGGAGTGACTACATTGACAAAAATCGGTTCTACTGGATTCAAATCTGCAGAACATCAGGCTGCTCTAAATGCTGGACTCTTTCGTCCTCAAGATAATTGGTCACTAATGCACCTCGATGGGGACGCGCATTATCATTCATTATCGTCGTAATCTGTTGGTCATTACGACATTAGGAGGAAGTTATAACATTTGCACCCCAAAACATGAGGATCAAGAACATATTATATGTATACACTTTCTGTATATTTCAACATACATAGTAGCACTGGTCAAAATAAGTTGGTCAGTGCGGCCATTTAAAATGATCACCGCCCATACCATGATTCCACCACTTTTGTACCCATGCCTTTCATGGATTTTTCCAACTTCTTTCTGCACATCTTGCTGACTCCAGATTGCAATGCATCCGAAATCAATCTCCAAACAATAATGGAACTCGTTAGTGAAGAAAATGCTGCTTCAATCTTTGGTACTCCAATAACAATGATCTCTGAACCACTTCAACTGGGCAACTTGACTCGATGGGAGGCAAATCATGGGTTTTGCAAATAACCCTATTTTATTCAGCCAGTCATTCTCTGTATATATGGGTAGTAGAGTTCCTGTAGTCACAGCAAATTCACTTGCAATATGGACTAACATAAATTGTTTATTTCTTTTAGCTGTCCAAATTATAGTCCTGACAGTCGGTACTGACGCTTTTTGGCCTTGACTTGGGGGTCTATTCTGGTACCTCCGGTTGGGTTCCGTTGTTAACGTGCGGACCCCTTGGTTGAGTGCATACATCACCAGTGCCTCTAAACCGTTTCCAGATTCTCGGCATGACGCTTTTGGCTAATTTTAAGTCTTAACAGACCCCTGTAACTATCTGCCCTGATTCTATTTTCCCAAACGCATGTCATTCCTCGCATTCCGTCAAATACCTTCTCAACGACATGTTTTGCCTTTCACAAGCAAAAATTTTATCCAACAACTAGCATAATCCTTGAAATTAGAATTTGAAGCACCTGCTTACACTCTTTTTCTCACTTGCCGAAAGAAAGGGCGAAAAGATTTGCATATTTCTGTGTACCGAAAGTGAATCCCTTTGAACTACACGATAGCGTTGACCTTGAGTTACCAACCAATCACTTTTCATTGGACTTCAATTAACAGAATTAATATAAAGTACCTTTTCATGGTTGCTCCTTTAACCCCTTAACTGCTTAGCCCGACATCCACTCGTGCTTCGAATTATGGCATTTTTACACTTATAGTCTGAAATTACGCCATTCGAAGACTTTATAATTCGACACAAATGTGAAGAGTAACATCTCAAGTGTTCTACGGACCCTTAATTGAATCAATACGACGACACGTACCCAAAACAGAAAGTGTCATCTAATCAGACAGTAGAGAAAATAAAATCGTTAAGGGATTCATTTCGGTGTATTTCGTCATCCTAGCTTCAAATTCAAAATTTTTAAATGGACCTTATGCAATGGACCTTATGCACCGTTTGGGTTCGAGAGTATAAAAAAACAGCTGTGGAGGAATAAACAAAACGATCGGTCTATAAGTGACTCAGAAATAAAAGCAGTTCTGAGTCAGCTGTTTAAGACTGACCAATGGCTGCCTCCGGTAGGTCACGTGTCGGAGGATGTGACGTCACATGCATAAGGTCCATTGCATTTAGCTTTGATTTGCAACTACATATCAAGCGGTTTTCTCCTAATACACGGCACTCAAGATGTGTGACGTCATTTATTATTGCTAATAATTTTTTTTTTCATATTGTCTAAAAAAAGTAGGTTTTTAACGAAATTTTTAACTTTGAAGTAATTATTTTTAATATTTTACGTCCGAAGTAACAAATGATGAGCTAAATTTTTATAATTCATCCCATTCCAATCACTATTTTCAACATATTTTCTGATATTTAAATATTTGTCATCGTGTCTCATTGTAGTTAGTTTTTTTATTGCACCCATAAACAAAACTCTTTTGAAATACCAATTAAAATATGAAGTATAAATTAAAGTGTTCTAAGTATTAGAGATTTTTTGGTTCTTTATTTTATAGTTTTTGTTGTATTTTTAAAAATTTCTGTTGAAGCAATTACTTTTTGCTGCTGCGTTTGCGCGCAAAAACGTTTATTATTTTCATTATTTTTCATTTTTATCATTGATTTCTTTTTGTTTTTCTTTCAATTTTTTTCTTTTAATTTAAATTTCTATTATTTGTTTTTGTATTTTATTAGATTCGGCTGCATATGCGCCTTTCTATTTAATGCAAAATATGTTTTTATTTTAATTTATTTAAATTTAATTAAATAATTTTGCTAAATTTTGAATTATAACTATTATTAAAATATGAAGAATATCCTCTACACATATTCAGTGGCGTAACTAGGGTGGGGCAGGTAGGGCATGTTCCCTGGGCACAATTACCAGGAGGCGCAAAATTAAGGAATCAGTAGGTCTTACGGATACAGATTTTACAACCCGGAAACCTCAAACTGCGATAAAATAACAAATAATATTATGTTTCAGAGATTTGCTGACCAAAACCTCATCTATGAAATTAAAAGCTTGTTTAAATGATAGGTTCTTTTCACAGATTTGTGTCTCGGTGGGGTGGGAGGTAGGGAAAGATAGTTAGGAATCGATTACTCCGCAGGGTTTCTTATGGTTGCTCACGGTATGCCTGATTCATACTGATTGGATATCGGCTTCTTCAGAAGTTGGTGATAAATGGTTAGCAAAAAAGTGTCATTTCTATTTTCAATCAGCAAAGAGTGAGAGAACGGAAAAAAATACCCCCATTTTTGGGCTTAGTGTAAGAGCACTCCAGCAACTGTGAAAGACGTAAGGTCACTGATTACTTACTTCGCTGTCTTTACATTGCTTTTAGTACTGAATATTCGTATAATTTATATGCTGAAAATACGGTAGTGTTTATTTTAAATTTTATTTCGCAAAACCCACATGCAGTTGTTCTGCTAAACTCAAACAAGAAAATACTGAAAGAAAGAAAGAAAAGACAGTATGAAGTTTTGCAATTGCAAGTAAAAATTATCAGTCCATTTTGACGTTGAAATTAAGATGAATCAAAGCGATTTCTTTAATAAATAACGAGAACAAATACATAAAGGAGAGAAATTCAGTTTCTGCCGCAATGTGAAGCGTTTTCTTCCCTCAGTGAGTAATTATTAAATATTAGTTGTGTAAGTTTCGATTGATAAATTTAAGGATTGTATGAAATTATATGATGAATTATATTATGAATATTATTACTAAGGCTTTTGTATGACTTGATCTGTGTTAACAAAAAGTTTATTTCAATGTTTAGAGTTTCTATACTATCTATTGGCAAATAAGTAATGTATATATTTTTCCATTATTATTCGTATTTGTGTGGGATTTTTTTCTATGTATTAAAAGAATTGTACATATTTTATATTATTTTTCAAGTACGAGATAAATGGAATGCACCTTTTATTTATATTTTTCCAATGTATCCGAAGTTTTTACAAGTAACTTTGTATTTCTTATTTGAGCAATATTTAAGCGCTTAAAGTTAGAATGCATCAGATTTTCTTTGAAAATGAAGCGAAATTTTGTTAAACAATCTGCAATGTGTAAAACGAAAAGAAAATGGTATTCACATTTCAAAAGAATAAAAACGGGAGCGCAGTTTCGGTATATGCCCTGGGCGCCATTTTATGTAGGTACGCCACTGCACATATTTTTAATTAGTTCTATGTTCATGCTTCGACTCAGCTAACAAGTTTCTATTAGTTGAATGTTCCAATTTTAGGAGAGATCCCAGACTTAATTAGGGAGGACGGTTTAAATATCTATCGCAGTCTGAAGTTTCGAAATACCTTGCTCAAAGTAACTTCAAGAGCAAGAACAGCACAAAAGATTTAGTTCTTATGAAACACAACCAATATTGTCACGTAGACGCAGGTGAGATGATGAACGGGTCTATTCTGGTATTCCCTGTTGGGTTGGGAGTTGGGGGGTGGGGTGCCGAAGAAAAACACCGCACCCCCCCCCAACCGGGGGTACCAGAATAGACCTCGTAGACACAGGTGAGACGATTAAGTGAGCAGACGTGAAGTATAGAAATGTCAATTTATTAGAAATCCAACACTGGCGTTTGATCTAGCTGATCGGATACCATTCAACCCTCTCAACTGGAGAGACACAACTTATATACAGTAACAGAACACTCTAGAGCATTCTATATTCAAATTAATTAAATTTACAAAAATTGGAGTATTCTGGAAATTAGCATAAATTAGTGTTAAATCCAAAGAAAGAAAACCCAGTCCGCAACCAGCGGGGATCGAACCGAGAACCATTGGATCCGAAGTCAGCTTTGCTACCTCTCAGCCACAGAATGGACGAGTGACGGGAAAATGTGGCAATATTAGTGACGTGCAAGTTCATAGCCAAAGGAGGGTAGTTTTAAATATCCGAAATCTTATACAGAATTAGTAGGAATAGGAAGGAGTTGTGAATCTTAACAGAAAGGGTGTTGTGCAATAGTTACCTTAATCCACGATGGAAAACTGATTATCTTTTGTTTTCAGATTAACTTTTATCTGCGCTCCCTTATCAGTCCGATTTAATCAAATTGGTCATCTGATAAATAACGATAAGTGTTTCTCAGTTTCTTTGTTTGTAATACTTCATTTTTTTGTTTCGTTATCTTTTATATCGTGGATGAACATAGATGAAATTAAAGTGCAAAGCGTGACCGCTAAATCATCGTTTCTTTTAGTACAATGGAACGTTATCAAACGTGACGTAAAAAGAGAGTTTTGATTGTGTCATACTTTCATTGAATGCTGAGGAAATTTTCTTTTTTCCCCGGATGAACTGAAACGTGAGTAGCTTTCTTTTGAAGAGGATCATTATTTCGAAGTTACAAATAAAGTATTTTAAAAATAAAGTTAATCAAGTTATATATGCTTTCCTTCCAAATAAGGCAAATCTCTTACACAAAAAAGAAACGGATTCTCACCACTATTTCGAAACATCATGGTATAATAATGTTTTAAGCAGGCTATTCACATCTCTTCCAAAACGGAATTTTTGGAACACGGGAAGGAAAAGGCAATCGTCAAGGTCGAAAACCTATAGAATTTGGAAGGAATGATTCCGAGTGGTGGAATTCCAACCAACTCAAAATCCTTCATGCGAAGATTACAATTTGAGACCCCAAGGGTTTGCCTAGATTGGGACCTCGCGACGAGGGTAGAAAATCGGAATTCCGCCGAATAGGGTGGAGCAATAGGGGGAATAGGAGAGCTACGGTAGCGCACTTTGGAGCCTACGTGAATGACGTGCGTAATTTTTCGATTAAAATGGGTGGGGGAAAAAAGAGCTTAGGACAAATGGCATGGCTAGCCTTCAAGTGAATGCCAGCTTTAGGCTTGATTCGTCTTTTTTTTTATTATTTTTGAAACATTACTCTTTATTAAGCCGGCAATTGACTTGAAGGCTAGCCATGCCATTTGTCCTAAGCTTTTTATCCCACCCATTTTAATCGAAAAATACAGGCACGTTATTCACGAGAGGCTTCAAAGTACGCTGGTGGTAGGAGATGAGCAAAGATCGCTCCCCCTACTACTGCTCTTCGATCCCCACTATTCCCCGCACACGCTCAGCTGATTGCCTACCCTCGAAGCGAGGTGCCAATTTAGTCAAATCCTTTGATGCACCTCCCAGCCTCGTTCGAGGTCTCAAATGGGAATTGGCGCATACAGTACTGGAATTGGATTTCGTTGGAGTTCCACCTTTCCCGAGCCGCTATGCTAACTTCCATCAGTTTTTTAAAACTGACGACTGCTTTTTCCTTCCCGCGTTCCAATTATTCCAGTTTGGATTACATGTGAATTTCCTGCTTTATATATCAACGATAGCATGCACACAAAAAATGTATTTAACACTTTGGAAGCGGGCTTTTTGTGCGGCATTCAAAATATCGTGAAGATATCGTAAAATATCTTGTGCTAATAGGGTCGGATCGTAGAGAAGAGAATCGAGAGTGGACGTCCGTCGACGGATTTTGTCCTAAATTTGATACTGATCTTCCTCAAGCAGATCATTCACAGCTCTTACAAAATGGAATTTTTGGAACACCGGAAGGAGAAAACAATCGTCAAGGTCGAAAACCTATGGAATTTGGAGCAAATGATTCGAAATGGTGGAATTCAGGAGAACTTAAATTCCGAAACTCAATCCGCCGATTCCAATTTGATACCGCGATTAGAGGGTAGCGGTATATCAAAAGATCTGTCTACATTGGGGCTTCGCGTCGAGGGTAGAAATGAAACTCGAAATCTCCCGTGGGGGGGAGAGGAGGGTGGGCAGGTAGAATTCTGCGACTTCGAACCTTGTCTTAAAACAAACTTTGGAACATCCGTGAATGCTTTGCCTTATTTTTCGAATAAAATGGGTGAGGAAAATACCGGTCTTATGACAAATGGCATAGCTAGCCTTCTCTTGAATGCACAGCTTCCGATACGGAAACCCTCCGCGCGTTTACGCGTGCGCAAGGCGGAGTCGATTTTGCCAAAATAGAGTAGAAGTGAAAAATGGAGGGGGAGATGTTCGCGTTTTACTTAACAGTATGTAGAAACATTTTATTTTCATTTATTGATTTACCGTAAAGACTAACTAAAAAATACGTCTAATCGGAAGAAGGTCACGACCTACAAAGCACTTCGGAAAAGCGCTCGTCTTATCCGTTGCCTGTCACCCCTTTCCATTATAAAATTGTCCAAAAGTGCTAGTCTCGGGAAAGGACAACGTGTTAAATTTTATTCATCTAATTCGCTGAATTTTTGAGTTATCATGTTCATGTATACACAGAAAACAGGTAGACGTAATCTTGCAAGTAGTTTTTTCGAACTCAGGGAGGTCTAGAAGAAGAAATTCATCAAAATATTGAAGTCAGATGAATCAGCAGTTTGAAGAAGGGAACAAGAGTCATCTAATTGCAACGTACACAAAACTTGCGTTATCGTATACTCTCTCATTGTTAGCGGTAGAAAAGCTACGAAAATCACTAAGTAAACCACTAATGTAAAAAATAACATATAAAGGTTAGGTTAAAAAAAAAAAAAAAAAAAAAAAAAATAGAAAGTTGTTTTTTTTTTTTTTTACATCTCCTAGAAAATATTTCTTGGATTCGTTCCCTTCTCCAAACTGACGATTAGTAAAAATTCAAGGGTAGAAAAACAAGAAGAAAAAATTCGAAAGAGAGAAAGAAATCATGTGTAGAAAACAGAATCGCTGTGCAGTTATTAAATAAATATTGGGTCGTTCGGAAAGTAATTTCGCCCCCCCCCCAGGTAAGCGACTTTAGCAGAATTTTTAACCAGCAAACTTCATTTTAAACCAAATTATGATTGTATATTTTGGCAACTAATATTTCATGGTTTATTCCTGAACAAAATTATTTTGATTATGTGCATTTCTTTCATTTAGGTGTCGTATCAAAATTTAAAATGAAAAGGGGCATTTTCGGCATATTCTACTTTTTTATTATCGAAAAGGTAAAAATGTTGTTCAAACTAGAAAAACGTTGTATGAAATATATGGAGAAGATAGGTTATGAGCTCGTCAGTGCCAAACCTGGTTTGCAAGATTTCTTTCTGGTCGTCCCGGAAGGCCAGTTAAAGCTGATACGGACAAGGCACTGATTGAAACAAAACGCTTATTAACAGCTCGAAAAATCGTTACGATGTTGAGTTTGCCACATTCGAACGTTTATGAGTGGCGTAACGACCGGGGGTGCAAGGGGGTATAGATGCCAGGGGCGCCATGTGGAGTCCAAACCTACTGCGTTTATGCCATTTTTAAAGCAGGATATGATGGAGGGGCGTAATAATAATACCACACCCCTGGCTCCATTTACGCTTGTTACGCCACTGATGGCGACTGAGATAAAAGAAAATCATATTATTTTCTGGGCACCACTTACTCTCATTGCGCCACTGCCCATGGTGACAAAAGTGGATGAATGCACTTGTGTCACTTTTTAAAGTCAAATATGCTGAGTGAACAAAAATATATGATGTCCAGATCTAAGTCACTGATGAAAACTGTTGGGGGGGGGGGGAGGCGCATATCGTGACCCAGACGCCACTTACCTTCGCTACGCCACTGTGTTATGACTTGGTTTAGTTTCAAACCTCGATATTTAGGTTCCGCACACTCTCTCAATAAGAGATTTGCTCCGTCTCATTGACATCTGTGATTTGTTACTCACAAGTGAAGAAGCATAACACCACAGCATACTCCCGAACTCGGAGCCTACACGGCTCCCTGTCGGTTGGATGAGTATGTGTGAAACTTTATTTAAAAGCAACAAAAAAAATTACATCATGGGATATAAAAACACATAAAAGGTAACATAATTATACATGAGCAGAGAAGAATATAACAAAAAGCACATAGCGGGTTACAATCCGAATATAATATAAAATATATACAAGAGCTGTTAGCATATGATTGCAGTAAAAGGGTAGAATGTTTTCTTTAGTTTTAAACATTGTTTCATACAGTTGCAGCTCCATGATTCGAGGCTGTTAGTGTTTTTCGATGCGACGATAAAGAAGAATTGAATAATGCATTACAACCGGTTATATTGATGATTATTGTCGCAACCATTCTAAAATTCGTAGGACTAGTCTTTTGACTGTCTTCTTATTTATACTGAGGGGTCGCTGGAATTGTTACTCCAGGGTTGGCAGTGATGTGAAGGGTGAATTTTTAGATTGAATTACGGAAGACTTAGTGGTGGGTGGTCGCTGTTCTTAAGCTAGTGCGCTCTGCCGCTCAACTGGACCAAAAACAAATCTGAAAGAGGAATGAAAAGTGGATTGCTTACAATAATAAACACGAGCGATCGAGGAGCAGAAGCGATGAGCCGGTTCGAAGCACTTCGAAAACTGATATTCATCAAAAAAAGTGATGCTATTTTTTCAGTCGGATTTAAATTATTTTGAGCTTCTCCCGGACGATTCCACAATTTATTCGTCAATATTATTGCCGCCTACTGCACAAACGGAGTCATTCCATCAAACTGAAGAGACCAGCCATAATTAATGGAAAATGCGCATTGTTTCAGCAAGACACACCGCACCTCATACAAGTTTGAAGACTCGTCAAGACGCTGCTGCAGCTTGAATTGGATGTGCTGCCTCACCCAGATTGGGCACCCTCGGATTTTTACTTATTCCGGCCTTTGCAGAATATTTTAGACGACAAAACCTTTAGGTCAAATGATAATGTCAAAAACCGCTTGGTCGAGTTTTTTTGCAAACAGAGATCAGAAGTTCTGCGAGAGTGGAATCATGCAACTACCCAAAAAAGATGGGAAACTGTATAGGATCAAAATGGTCATTATATAACTAAATTAAATATTTATATACTATAAAAAATTCTCTGAGAAAGAGAAATAACTTTCCGAATAACCCGATATTATCCTGTTTATAAAAGTGTCTGGAAAAAAACCTCAGATCTAAGGATTTAAAAATGTTTTTTTTAACAAAAGTCGGGAGAGAACTTTACTTTCTGCTATTACATTTCTTTAAACGAACGCTGGTTAAGATTAACGATAGTTTCGTTTAAAGTATGGAACACGAAATTCGCAAAACTAGTTAAAAAAAATAAGAAACACGAAATACTTGCCAAATATAAAAACCAGATATTTGTTTGGAAAAAAATTCATACCTCCTGAATTTTTTTTTTCTCAAAAATGTTTGGAGTAACACTCAAATGGGTCAATTGAAATGTTCTTTTTAAATAAACCACTCAAAAATCGAACAGTTTATACTCAGTGGCAGTTCGTAAAAAGTTACCAGTGCACCCATAAATGACGGTGTATGTGTTTCTGCGCGTCTTAGAGCTGTAGAAGGGCTCTATGGAATTAAATTTCTTTCGATTTAAATATAGTTTTAAAGCAAGGAACTGATATTAGGATGTGCACTGAAAACTACATTATGTTCAAATCTTTTCAATTACTTTTAAATATATTAAGATTAATTCCGAACTATTTATCCGAACGTAATGATACAACACGCAACTTTCCCCATACTATCAACTTTAATTGTTACTGACTGTAGAGATAATGTAGTTTTAAACTATAATACGATTATACAAGGTGGTTAAAATTAAACTGCTCAGAGGCCGGTGGCTCCGGCTCTATTGAACGAATACGTATGAAACTTCAAATATGTGTTGTATGGATTATGCGGCCGAGATTTACATAGGAAAAAATCTCTTAAATTTTTACCACCATATGGCGCTGTAATGAAGTAAAAGGAAACACGAGAGTACAAAAATCAAAGAATAACAGAAATTTTTATTTATTCACACACCTGTGTGCTCTATGCGCATGCCTTACCCATCAACAACTTGTTGAAAGCGTACCACGGCAGCACGCAGCATGTCGGTAGGAAAGAGGGAGACATAGCCGACGGTGCTAGCTTTCAACTCAGCCTTCATTTGTCACATGTCCGTGATGCATATTTACAAACCCTACCCTGATAGAACTGAGGCAGGAAATCGGACAATATGATTGGCTCGCTTCGCCGAGAGCCGATGACGTCGTTCTTTGATCTCGTGCGTGTACTTTTCATTAGTATAATTTCTTACAGTGTGGGATGTTTTATTTTTTATGATATTTTAAAAAATAATTTCATTTTTAAAAATATTACAACCCACGGAAGAATGTTTTCTGTGCTCAACTGTGGGAAAACGGAGAAGAAAAGTAGGACGGCTCTTGTTTTGTTATGATTGCCGTACGCTTCGTGCGAGAGCTGAAAACGACGTCACTGCTCCTCGTAGCCAATGATATTGACTGATTTCCTGCCTCAGTTCTATCAGGGTAGGGTTTGTAAATATGCGTCCGTGATACACGCGATATTTGAGGAAAGCCCACTGCCAGAAGTCGCAAGGATTTAGATCTGGAGAACTTGCAGATGCTGCAGCAATCGCAGTTCCAACTTCTTCCACAATGGCCGGTTCACTTGCTCGTCGGCCTCTTTCCATTGCAACATCTAGAGAACCGGTTTCTTCGAACTTTTAACTGCATTTAAGGACAAGGGTTCTCTCCTCGTTCACCGATAAGCAAGGGATGCTGCCGAAGGATCGCTATCATTCTGATAAACCAGTCTTACGATTAATGCAATTTCCTGCTTGTCCAGAGGCATGGTCACTGAAGGCGAATGATTCATTCAAACAGAAAGTATTGCTATAATAGCAAAACTACATTTCTTACTCATTTGCATATGGTTTCAGCCGCAAAGCACCATTTGTTGGCGACGTGTCAAACTTTTTCAATTCCTACTATTAGTTCACACTCTCCCTATATATATTTATTTATATATCTTGTTCAAATTTTCAATCGTTAATAAAATACTTTTTATTCATCCACTCAAGTTCAAATACATTTTTTTAAACTTGTAGTGGATGACACTTGATGTTAATACAGTTTTTTTCAAATATTAATTTATTAATTAAATTTAATTAATTAATTTTAGTTTTATGTGGGAGAAAAAAATTTTTAAAATAAAATTTTCATTGTTGACCTAAGTAGGAATTGACTTTTAAATTTTTTTTATTACTTGTTTTGACTTAAATATCGGCCTGATGATTTACATAAAGGTTGGTTTACACGAGGCCAATACTGTCGGGACAATAGGCATGTAGTTGTCACGTCGGGACAAGAACATGCCATTGTCCGCTGTTTCTGCGCATGCCTGATTTTCCTCCAGCGCATGCGTGAATTTATTATCCCGAAAATATTGGCCTCATGTAAACCCACCTTAACACATATTTGAAGTTTCATGCGGATCCGTGTCTGAGTACCGTCAGTTTAGCTTTAACCACTCTGTATGACTCATCCAAAGTGCAACTTTCAAAAGTATAAAATTAGTATTATAAAACATAAAATAATATTTTATAATACTAATAATATTATTATTATAATAAAATAGAAAATAAAAAATAAATCAAAAATATTAAATAAACAATTCATTGAAAATCCTTCAATAATGATGTATCATTGGTGTTATTTAGTTGATACTTAATTTCGGACATATGGAAATCACAAAATTTCTGTTCTTTTTCTATGTTTGATATAAGCAAACGCAAGAAATGTTCAATACATTTGATTGAAGTGAGGCGATGATTTTATCATTCTGTAGATAAAATTTGATATAAAATTTAAAATAAAATTAATCTAGAACAAAACAAAAAATAATTGAAACTGTTTCTTCTTTTGTTTGGAAATAAAAATTGATGTGCTATATTATTTTTAATACTTTATTTGTTTTTGAATTTTAGATCTATAATGAATCGAGATTCAATTTTGCAATATTAGAAAAATGTCGAAAGGTTAATTTTTTTCATGGAGTTCAGAAAAGAAATCTACAGTTCTCCGTTAAATGCCTGGAAATTTTCTTTATTCGTATAAAATCTACGATTGTTTGTCAGCTGAATGTTACATCCTTCTAATCGACTACATGCGTTTCTTTTGCTTTGATATATATTATTTGGCTTGATTACTCGTCCAAGTTTTGTATTTCTTTTCATTTAAAGATCTTTCTTCTGTGCCACATAACACTCCTATAAACTTCCCACATTTATCTAAGCTGTTTTTCCACTTTTTGGCATAGTCATAAAATAATTGGTTAGATCATAAATATTGTGCATTATTTCAAAAAGTTTTCATACATTGATATCTTCTGAAATTTACTAATATCGTCTGCAGTTTTTAAAAATCAGTGGTTACAGACTTTTCGCCTTTTTTCTAGTTTATAAAATTTCGAATACTCATATGATATTTCTGGAACTTGAAATTCTGGAAATTCTAATTTTTCCAATCAAGCTAATGAAAGCTTTAAGTACAGCTGTTGGCGTATTACAAACGAGAACTACAAGAACTTTTGAACAATATCAGCAGCAAGGTATTTTATTCATTTTATTTACAACCCTCTCCGGCCCAGCCTTCCCAGGAGGGTGTAAGGCCTTCCACAGGCTGGAGGAGAAACATAAAACAAAAGAAATGAACTACATTAAAAAAGAGTTTACAAAGAACCCCAATGGGTGAGCAGAACAATTTAAAAATCATCACTGACAACAGTGTACTCGAAAAAAATACTCGAACACAAAGCACAAAAAGATAAAAGGCAAAAACACAAAAAGCTTAACATTAAAAACACAAAAAGATTATAGCAAAAACACAAAACTCAAAAACTCAAAGAGCAAAAACTAAACGTTAAAAAAACAAAACACATACAAAAGATAACCAAATTAAAATCAATAGCATTTAAAACCAAGCAGTTACAAACAAAAATCGAGACAATACGCATTACAAAAACTGCACAGAAGCACACCAGAGATCTAAAAACTTTACAATGGACAAGATAATTATTCAAAAGAAACCGAAACAATTCCTAAACCGTCGAAAACTCGAGAACAGTTAACCGAGTAAACAGAATCGGTTAACTGTTAGCAGCAAGGTATGGAATTCTTCCGTCCACCAAACATGTTCGGAATTCTTTGACATGATGGATCGAAAATTCAAAAATCTGCCATTTCTGTGTTCAAGCCATTTCGAATGCAGCATAATCTTTTCCAGAGTCTGATTTCCCATAGGGCTAACCTAGGCCATGTCATCAAATGACTCTACAACCATTGGGTTAAGTCGACCCTCCTGGATTATAGAATTGAACCTAGGGCATCGCCTAAGGCGCATATATACTAAAGAAATAACAATGAAATATTTGCAAAATTTTCAGAATTATTTTAAAAGGCTATTTCGTAAGTAAATTTCAAAAAGGTGTTTTTTTTTTTTAATTTACATCTATATACATTAGATGAATTAAGTGATACGTTTCCCTCCCCACGCACACGCACTCATTCATACAAAAAAGCATTTGTTATCTTTCTCAGATTTGACTTAATTCCAATTAATAAATTGACTTAAATTCCGAATTTGACTTAGCATAGGGATTCATTAAATTGTCAGTTTATAAGAGGGGGCTAAGATTATTACTACAGAAGGAAGTCTGTACAACTTATGACTTGTTAATACAGCATCATTCCGTGTAATGAAAAGTTTGCCTCAATTAGTAAAAGATTTCAAAAAATTCTATAATATCAGATAAGAATTGATATCAATCTTTTTGCCTTTTACATTAATTTATTATCTGCTTTTCGTATCTATTGAATACTTATAACTACACATTTTTTAGATCAGCTTTTCTTTTTGGTAGGGGGCACAGAACTTTTAGATCCATAATATATTTCTATATATTATTTCTGTAGTCAATATCCCTTTTACTCAATTAATGCAAAGTCTACAGCGATGAATGAGGAATCAGTAGACAGGAATTTTTATCAACTTTGCGATAGCATAGCTTACGTTCAGTCACATTTTTCGTTTAGAATTTAAGTTAAAAGAATAATTAAAACAGCATAGACAATGTGGCGAATCGACAATCTAGAGGTAAACGAGTCTAAGAATACAAGCACGCATCGCCAAGGCGCTCTTTCTCACTGCTATTTAGTCACGCGTTTTCAGGCCAACGAGAGTCATTTACTTATTTATTGTATTTATTAGTTACTGTACAAATTGTGTATTCTTGTTATTTATTTATTTATTGTATTTATTAGTTATTGTAGAATTGTGTACTCTTGTTATTTATTTATTGTATAAAGCTATAGCATCTGTTATCCTACCCTTCAGTATTTAAATATTGCAATCTGCTTTAACAATCTGTAACTCAGTCTTGTGGGAAGAAAAGCACTGCGTATGGATTTAAGTATGTCATGCGACTGTAACGTCACGTGAGTTCGTTCGGTTTCTTTAATTTGCTCTATCACGTCAAAGGAATTGTTGGAATCGTAGTTTTGGCTATGGACGCATTTTCTGGTTTGTTTATTCTGGGTTCACAGACCGTCTTCCGGTAATCCTCCGATTAACGGGTCTATTCTGGTACCCCCGGTTGGGTTGAGAGACGTCACTTTTTCCGCACGTTAACAAAGGGAAAAGTGACATCTCCCAACCCAACCGGGGGTACCAGAATAGCCCCCTTAAGCAATCGCCAAATCCATTTGGAAACTGTTTCAGGCGCCAAGTTCAAATCAGTACAAAGCGTTGAATTCCGTGTTCTTTGAGTTTGTGTACTCCTTTCTTTTTAAATTGGTTAATTCTAAATGGAACTATTGGAATTAGATAAATCGTTTGGTTAAAAATTTAGCCGGCAGTCATTATCTAAATCGTATGGTAAAAATTTAACCGCCAATCAAACCTTGGAAGTCGCCAAAAACAGTGAGAAAGAATATTATGGCAACCTTTCCACAAAATTAGGCTCTTATTTTAAGTAAACATTGAGCGCTACAACAATAGGAACATTAAATTTAATATTTTCAAAGTATTCTTAAGGCAAAACATTAAAATACTCCACTTTAAACATTAATTAATATCTTCAAACAGAGTGTTGAAATTTTGAAGATTCCCATTGACTTCAAATTATCACTGGAAGTTAATGGGCCCCGCGGAAAATCTCCTTTACCGCAAATAAACAAAGCAGAAAATTCGTCCATTGGTAAATAAAATTTTATGCTTTTCAGCTTTTCTTCATTTTACTGGAGTCGTATAACATGCGATAAAAGGACTTTTCGGATATTAAATGGAATAAGGTTGAAATATTCGTTGGGATTGATAAAGGCTACCGAAACCGCAGAGTGGATAATGTTTTTAATGTTCCATTTCCATATATAGATAAGAATTCTTGGGAATATTTTTAAATATAATTTTTTAAAAGCTTATAAAATTTATTTTAATTTTTATGTACCGAACATTTTGAAGAATTGCATAACAAGCCCATTATTTCCCTTTGGTTTTCAGCTAGGACTTCAGCGTGAATTTTAAGGAGTGAAAATTGGCTTTGTCTGAATGTTGAATAAATATTTCTCTACGAAATTAAGTAATTTTTTTAAAAACATTATTATAATCATTTCTTATATTTCATAAATTCTCTATATTAATATTAAATAATGGTTGTATTTTTTGAACTGCGCCTTCTAGCGACAAAATGATGATACGTTTTGAATCTGTATTTTTGTATTATTTTTTATATCGAATATATTGACATCGGTAAAATCAGTTCTCTTACAAATTGTTTCTATATGACTTCGTAGGGCTTGCCGTTTGTAACTTGAAAATTCGAGATAATATTAAAAGTATATCATGTAAGTGGAATTCCGATAATTTTTTTTGATTTGTTAGTGTTTCTGCTTTACATTTGATATCCTTCGCTGTAGTCTTGAAGTTTATAATGCTGATGATGGAGATTAAGCCTAGTTGTTGAAAATCGCTTGCAATGTACATGTAATACGTAGGAACGTTATTAACTAGTAATAATAGTTCACGTTATTCTAATTTGCAAATTTAATATTTTGCAGAATGGCTTCTAGTGATTCTAATACAGATGATTC
>BGPR01016931.1:7781-26799 GCA_013235015.1 Araneus ventricosus
TATTATAACGATAACTATTTAAATCGTCTTTCGGAAGTATTTTCTTTGTTTCAAGTAACATAATTTGATACAATCTGATCTCGAAAATCCGGAAACCTCCGAAAACCGGACGATTTTTTTCAACTCATGACGAGAAAAAAATTAGCTAAATAAATTTTAAACTAGAACGCTTGAGGCTAGATGCGGAAATTCCAATCATTCTATTCATTTTAAACTACTATTTTTTTGCCTTTGTATCATTTTTTAATGTCTCTTTGTTTTCATTGTTTAAAACGTGTTTTTAAATGGAGTTGTTGGAATTGACGTCAACGTGTAGATCAGCATACGTCTCGATTGGTTGCGCATGCGCAAACGTCAAAGGCTTGTTGTTGATGATCCCCGAAGATCAGCAGAACTGTATCAAGTCCATGAGCCTGTGCACCCTAAAGAAATCCAAAGCCAACAGAGGATTAGAAACAAGATCCTGTTTGGAAAGCTCCAGTTATGCAAAAATATGATCAGGTGTGGCCTGTTCTGCAGTGCATTTTGGGCAGATCTCAAAACACTTAGAATTATCGGAGAAAGTCAAACGTCTGATATGCCCACTAAGGAAGCGAGTAAGAGTTGTTTGGTCGCGTCTGCTGCAGTCAATTGATAGACAGCCACCTGGTCGAGAACCTTCATACCAGTGATGCACTGGTGGAATGAGCCAGTTAGTTTTATTCCTGCTTTTAGCTCTAGAGAACAGCTCCAAGTAGGTGAGAGGTGCAGAAGGCACTGAAGCATCATCAGCACCTGCTTTAGCGAGTGCATCTGCAATCTCGTTACCTTGGGTGTTAACACGAGAAGGAATCCACTGCAGGTGAATCCGGTAAGATACTGAGAGACTTTTAAGTTTGTTAAGAATATTCATTCCTGTATTATCTCTTACTCTATGCCAATTGGCCAAATGTTGGATAGAACTTCTGCTATCTGTTAGTATCCAAATTTCATCATTGTAAGAGAAGGATGAGATTGAGTCAAGGCCTTCATCTATGGCTATTAGTTCACTGCGAAAGACAGAGCAGAAATCGGGTCAAAGGCGTTACCAAGGCAACCATTTGCCGTTGCCTTGCGACTACCGGGTCTGTTCTGAAGACGTCTGCAAATGCGCGCTTAATTGCGACGTAACTTACCTACACGGTGACATCAGAACTTTGACATCTCTATTGGTTTAAGTAAGATATTTAAAAACCGGAAATTTCCGAAATCCGGACCTTCCAAACCTCCGAGCAGTCCGGATTTCCGATGTTGTACTGTATTATAAAGAAAAATTAGAATTTTAATTCTGTCGTCATTATTTCTTCTGAAATCGCCAAGAAGCTCGCCAATTTCAAGATGCTTCACTATTATGGCAATTGTTCTGTCTTCTTCCATTCATAGATGTTCTCCGCCAAGCATATTATAATTCCCGCTAAATGCTGTGCGCATACCTACATACAATATTCCACGATATTCCCGTGTAATATCGGCTATTTTCTGAGTGGTGTTTATAGGGTAACCTTGTTTATAAAACAATTCCTAGGAATCAAAATTATAACACTAGTTTAATTATACTAAATGTGATGGCATTTCTATAGAGACTTAAATTTTTCATTCTTTTATCCTTATATCCCTTTATCCTTTTTTATTCTTATATCCCTTTCATCACTGAAATTTTTATGTATATATATAAGATCATTCTTTACTGAAGGTGAAATGTAGTCCATTTTGGTCATGGAAGAGACAATATTTGGCTTAATCTTCTTTTATTCGGGCATTGAGGATATTAGGTTATTTCTTCATAGGTAAAGGATTCAGTTTTTACGTAGCTCCATGACCAGTATTCTAAAGGTTACACCTGAGCGGCGCGTTGTTGTTGTATGCTTACATGCTGACGTGAAAAGGGGCAGATAGGAATGCGCAAAAAGTTTTAGTACCCAGAAAAGGGAATTTCCCCGGAAAAGACACGTGACTAGAGAAGAAAGTTGTAGTGTGCTTATTATGATAGAAGTAATTAAAATGAGGTGTCGTTAAAAGTGCTTTAAGAATTAAAGAAGTTAAAAAAATTAAAATATCACATATATATATACATTTTTAGATGGCAGTTCATGCCTCGCTCCTCTACCATTAATTATATCAGTTATAGTTTAGAATTCCTCTTGTATACCGAGATTTCGTGTGAGCACGTGAGCGACTGGAAATAATGTTTGGTTACCTTTGTACGAATTGTTAATTATAATCTGTGAGAACTTCGTCAATATCTCGCTTTAATTGTTAATTATAATCTGTGAAAACGTCGTCAATAGCTCGCTTTAACTGTTAATTATAATCTGTGAAAACGTCGGCAATACCTCGATCTAATTGTTAATTATAATCTGTGAAAATTTCGGCAATAGCTCGCTTTAATTGTTAAATATAATCTGTGAAAACTTCGGCAATAGCTCGCTTTAATTGTTAATTATAATGTGTGAAAACTTCGGCAATAGCTCGCTTTAATTGTTAATTATAATATGTGAAAACTTCAGCAATACCTCGATCTAATTGTTAATTGTAATCTGTGAAAACTTCGGCAATAGCTCGCTTTAATTGTTAACACCTGCAATATAAATATCATCCTCCAGACGAGATGTTCCTTGCGTTCTTTTCTTTTACAAAGTTATTAATGGTTCAATTGATTGTAATGATATAATGAGCTCAATAGATCTCGCTGTGTCCGCCAGATTTTTAAAAAACCAGAGTTCCTTTTCAAATTTAGATTCAAAATTTAATTATATTAACAGGTTCTCGTTCTATAGGTTTTATAAAATTTTTAACACGTTCTCTGATGAACTTGGCATTTTTAATATGTCTCTAGGTGCTTTGAAGTCGAAATGTTTGCATCTTTTAAATACATGATATGTTTTATTTTGCCTTTCTACAACATTTTAGATTTTTATGCTATTTGATTTTCCGTGTTCTTATGTATTCGACCAGTTTTCGGCGCCGTGTTTGATTTATTTTTATCTTAAGTGTTGCATTTTTTTTTTTAAATCTCAAGTGTGTATTTACGTTTTTAAACTTTTAAACTCCTGGTGTGTTTTTTATTAGACTCGGTGTTTGCGTGTTTTGACTTTTTGACCCTTGCTTTTTGGAAATGAACTTTAAATTTAAAAAAAAAATAAAACGGCTTTTGGTGTCATAGTGTGTCTTAAAGTTTTGTGATTATGTGTTTTCGTTTTTAATTATATATATATACGTTTGCATAAGTTTTATGATTTTATGTATTCTCTGTGGTCTACTTTTTGCTTTCTAAGCCATCTTTTTTTATTTTTTATTTACTCATTGTGACTTTTGTTCTTTGTGTGTTTGTCAGCACTCTGTAAATGGGGTTTTCTCTGTAGTGTGCTTTTCTTTAAATAAATAAATAAATAAAACCTTAAGGTTCAGTCGGCTCTCCTGAGTATTGAATGAATGAAAAATAAAGCATTCTCTCGAGTTAGATATCTCCGCAGTGATCCCGACATATCTGAGATCACTTAACCCCTCGAGACCCTTTGATTAAAGAACATCTTTGAGTAGTTGTGAAGATTCAGGCGAAAAAGTTTTACTTGCTATTCAGATTCCCTTTATAAAATACACGATGGCTATTTTGAGTTGGAGCTTACAACTTTGAACCATGATCAAACACCGAGACGGGGACAAGAACTGGCATCCCAATGCTCAAAACTCCCAGGTCTCTAGTAAAGCGAAGAGATTTCATACCGAAGGATTTGAAGAGCATCAAGCCGGTTTACGTTAGCAGATCTTGGATGGAATCCGGTTTCAAACCCGTGACCGAAACTCTGACAGAAAGCCACCAGTTACTCATTGAGATATAAGATATCAAGGTACTTTTCCGTAAACCGTATCCCAGACAAAACTCGCTAAATCCCAGCGTCAGATCGCCAAATCTAAGCGATAGCTTCCTTAGTGATGAATGTTGGCGCCTGAACGAAATGACGCCAACATTTCAGATTGATGTAAATTGGGGTTATCTTCTGTATTTATTTATTTGCAACCTGCCGCGGCCCAGCCTACCCAAGAGGGTGGAAGGCCTTCCACAGGCCGGAAGGGAAACATAAAACTAAAGAAATCAATTACGTTAGAAAAGAATTTACAAAGAACCCCAAGGGGTGAGCAGAACAAATCGTCAAACAACAAAATCATCGTTTACAACAATGAACTAAAAAAAAAAGCTAACGAGCAAAAACACAAAGCACAAAAAGATAAACAGCAAAAACACAAAAAGCTTAACATTAGAAACACAAAGCACAAAAAGACAAAAAGCTTAACATTAAAAACACAAAGAGCAAAAATACAAAAAGCTTAACATTAAAAACACAAAAGGATTAAGAGCAAAAACACAAAAAGCTTAAAATTAAAAACACAAAATGCAAAGAGCAAAAACACAAAAAGCTTAACATTAAAAACACAAAAGGATTAAGAGCAAAAACACAAAAAGATGGAGAGCAAAAACACAAAACACAAAAAGATGGAGAGCAAAAACACAAAACGCAAAAACCCAAAGGGCAAAACACAAAAAGCTTAACGTTAAAAACACAAAAAGATTAAGAGCAAAAACACAAAACGCAAAAATTCAAAGAGCAAAAAGCTAAACATTAAAAACACAGAACACATACAAAAAATAAGGATAACCAAATTAAAATCAATAGCGTTTAAAACCAAACAGTTACAAACAAAAATCGAGAGACAATAAACATCACAAAAACTACACGAAAGCACACAAGAGATTTAAAAACTTTACAATGAACAAGATAACAATTCAAAAGAAAACAAAACAACTCCTAAAACCGTCGTTATCTTCTGTATGGAAAAGTACTGATTTCAGTTATAAAGATAAATGAGCTTAACCCAGCCAGTTCTCTTTTGGGAATCAACATGTACATAACCTGGGCCGGATTAAACTCTGTAGGGACCTATGGGCAATACAAGCTTCGGCCCCTTCGCCTCACCAACTTCCAAAATCAAATATATATTTTTTTTATTGCCCAAGCCGACTCAGCTGGGTGTAAAGCATGCTACAAGTCGGCAGGAAGAAAAATTTCAATACAATGATACAATACAGATGATTATCGGATGCCGAAACCCTTCGCGCTTTTGCGCATGCGCCAGGCGGAGTTGATTTCATCAAAATAGGGGTGAAGTAAAAATGGAGGGGAAGGTGTTTACATTTCACTTAGAGTGACCTAGCGAAGAATTCCTGAAATGCGCTCATCTTACTCACTGCCTGTCACCCCTTTCCGGAGTAAAATCGTCCAAATGCGCTAGTCTTGGCATTTTGAAACGACCAGTAAAAGTACACAATATAATACAAAAAATTAGGTATTACAATACAAAACAAAATAAGTAAAATAACGCAATATAAGTAATACAATACAAAATACAAATGTCAATATAAATAAAATCAAATCAAAGCAATAAAATAATATATTTTTTTTATCGATTTTCCATTTAATTTCTATACAAGCAGTTTTTAAGTAAGAAATATTAATATAAACTGAAATAACAAAATATTTAATTGCGGCGCACCTTCAGAAGTCTTGGTTCCAGTATCTCAGAAACAAAAAAAATATATATATAAAGTAATTTTAAAAAAATGAGAAAAAATTACAAAACTTGTTTTACGCATTCTAAGCACAATAATACAAAGTTTGCCACGACCCTTGAGTCAATCAGCCAATTGCAGTATCTAACTGGATTACACTCATCAGCAAGCGAGCTTAAAAACATGAAAAAATACTCTAATACAAAGTTTGCCAGGACCCTTGAGTCAATCAGCCAACTGCAGTACCTAACTGGACTACACTCATCAGCAAGCGAACTTAAAAACATGAAAAAATACTCTAATACAAAGTTTGCCAGGACCCTTGAGTCAATCAGCCAATTGCAGTATCTAACTGGACTACACTCATCAGCAAGAAAACTTAAAAACATGAAAAAAAACTATAATACAAAGTTTGCCTTGAGTCAATCAGCCAATTGCAGTATCTAACTGGACTACACTCATCAGCAAGCGAACTTAAAAACATGAAAAAATACTCTAATACAAAGTTTGCCAGGACCCTTGAGTCAATCAGCCAACTGCAGTACCTAACTGGACTACACTCATCAGCAAGCGAACTTAAAAACATGAATAAAAATCCCACGATGAACGTTCTGAAATTTAAGAGATATTTGATTTTAATTTGAATAAGTTAGAGTACACAGTTTCTGTAAATTAAACGAAAGCACTCAATTAAATTGCCTTTAAAATAATGCAAAAAAATAAACACGAGCCGTCTTGGGCAGGGATGGGGAAAACCTACCGCGCGCGCGCGGTTTTAACCGAAAACCGTTTTTTTTTTTTTTCAGTTTCAGTTTTTTCGCTTATTTTTTTAAAAATCCAATAACTAGGTAAAATACCCGGATCGGAAACAAGGTTCGATTAGACTAAAATTTACCAAGTTATGAAGCTTTGAATTTCATCATCTTAGGCCAATCAACATCAACCAATTCTTCGAGGCGTCTGTTGGTTGGCGGATTACTAAAAAAGTCTTTATAAATAGATAAATATTGGAAAATGGATTGATTTCCTGTCGAAACAATATTAATAAAAAATTTTATCTAAAAACGGCTTTTTTTTATTTAAAAAATCCCCGAAAAACGGTTATTTTGAGCCGTTATAACCGCCAGGTTAAACCGGAGGTGACAAACACTTGAATAACCGAAAGCCGGTTATTTTCGCAATAACCGCCATACCTAGTCTGGGGCCGCCAAAGTTGAGGGGCCCGTAGACAGTTGTCTACTTTGCCTTTTTGATAATCCGGTTCTACACATCACTCAAACTGCTAAGATCATATTTTGAGAAATAAGATAACTTCAATTTTTGCCTTATTGTGGTAAAAAGTAACCAAAGAGAACCCAGATAGCAAAGAAGGTTGCGGAAAGGTTACCATTTCAGTTTCCATAGGCCGCCCGCGAAAGCATTTCCGCGCAAACCATTGCCGCAAAGTTTACATAGGAAAGCTTTTTATGAACTACCTCACCGACAAGGTTTGAACCACAAGTCCGCGAAAGTATTTCCGCGCAAACCTTTTCGGAAACCATTCCCACAAAATTGACGTAGGAAAGCTTCTTATAAACCACCTGTCCCATGGTGTGTAGCCCCGTCCCGTATAGTGGTTATTGCGCTTGCCTTCCAACTCTATGAACTCGGGTTCTATCCCCGTCTCGGAGGAATGTGAAGTTTTATCACAATCTACAGCGAAATCGTACAAGTTCAATTAAAAATTAGATTAATCAAATTAATTAATAATTAAACTTTGGTTAATTGACATTCCAGATATGATGATGTCAGAAGAAGAGGGTAAAAAGGGGGTTGGACCCCTCTGTAGGAGTACGGCTTCGAAGGGGGGGTTCTATTTTGTCCGCCGAAGGAGGGCTCTTAACAAACTTTTGAAAGGCCTGAAACAAACTTGTAATAAAAGCTTGGGGAAATCTTACTAAAAAACTTATCGAAAATCCTGTTTCTTGTTGACTAGCGAACCTTTCCGCTACCTTGCCGAAAGCTTCAACCCTTGTCATGGAAACCTTTGTGACGACCCTTTACCCTTGCTGATGACAAGGTTTACAAAAACTTTTAGACAAGCTTTCTTTGCTATCTGGGGAAGGCTAAAATAAGCTTATATTAAAACCGAGCTCTCAGTTACCTGCACAGTCTCTTGAAGAGCACGTGGTAGCTTTCTGTTCCGTGCTTTATTCCCCGCAGAATTCCCATGGGAGTGTCGGCGTTGACGTTGTCATCGAACGTCATCGTGTTGAGATTCTTCACTGTAATCCATCGAAAAATGGCTCTGACGGAAAATAATGCAAAAATGACACATTAATAAAGCATAATTTAGAATCAAAATGCAGCATTAAATAAGAATCAGTTTAACTCTAGTGACTTAAACTACTATGCTAACCTATTAGTAAAGTTTTTTTTCCAGCTGAAAGACTTGTTAGATAAGCGGATTTCAGTGCAAAACTCCCGAATAATAAATAATCCTATCTGTAGCTTACTGTCTTATCTATCCGAAAATATGGTATACAAATTCCAAATACAAGTAATTGCAATATTAGTTTAACAGAGTAAGTTTACTAATAATATACGTAGGGGAAGATGGTGTACCTTGGACATAAGTGTATCTTGAACCTATGCCGATTTTAGCGCCATCTGTATAGATGTATAGAAAATGTTATATGTATTTTGTACACTTGCTACCAGAGGTCCCAGTGTACCTGGACTTATTTGTCAAGGTGCTCATTTGAATGAATGAATCCTGGAAAAGGAAATTGACCCATCAAAAGTATTTTTTTGCTGTTGAATTTTGTGTTAATAGTTCCTAAACATACATAAATTACTTTATAGTAAAATTCCTAACTTATAAAGCACAGTTTTAGCTATAATAGCATGTGTTAGAAATTATGTTAAGTCTAACCTCAATTTAGTAGTCAGCCATTTTCCATGAAATGGCCAAGTGGTGTACCTTGGTGCATGGCAGTGGTATTCTACCACTTACGTTGTGGAAAAATGTGATGTAATGTGGAAGTTAACACATCCCGTGTTGGCTGGAGGATCTGAAAGGCAGCTTCGGAAATTAACATTTGGAAATGACTTGTCTAATTACAATGTTGGTTAAGCCTACTCATAGGAATGAAACTGTTGCTGTAATAATTTTATATTCGGTCTAATCTAAGACCTCATTAAGTAAAAGTGCTCATTAACATTTTTCTGTAGCTAAAATACCAATAAATGTTTATGTTCAAACTATTCGGTTAGATTTTTTAAATCTAGAAATAGCGGGTCCAAGGTACACTACCCATGGTGTACCTTGGTCCTATTTGCACTTTTTTTTAAATTGTAAATAATGCACTGAAATACTTTTTAAAAAAACCTATAAAAAATATATGTTGTGTATAAAGGCCTAAAATATGAAAAAAAATTGTTTTGTTACCTTTCTTATAGTAATTATCCAATTAAAAATTAAAAAGTAAAAATGGGACCTAGGTAC
Source organism: Araneus ventricosus (assembly GCA_013235015.1). Classification (NCBI taxonomy): domain Eukaryota; kingdom Metazoa; phylum Arthropoda; class Arachnida; order Araneae; family Araneidae; genus Araneus; species Araneus ventricosus. Next base: position 16,853 of record BGPR01016931.1, read on the forward strand.
ACCACCTTCCTTTACATAAACTTAATTTAAAAGATAGAGTAATTTCATTTATCCAGGGATTTGGTCTTGTCTGGGTTTTTTTTATAACATACTAGCTGAAAATCCGGCGTTGATCGGGATCCATATTTTTTCATATACCGGCCTCCTGTTTTTTTTCCTACAAATATTGTCACTAACTTTCTCCAACAAACGTAAATCTTCCTTGAATCCTTTCTTGTTGAATTAAAGCTTTCAAATACAGCCTTTTTATCACCTTATAACAGTATGGTTTGAAAGAAAATGCGATAAAATTATTCGAAAAAGAACATTTATTTTAAACAATATATTGTTCAATAACTAATACAGCTTTACAATCAACTAATACACTTATACTGTATAATTTGGCTACTGCGAAACTTCTAAATAAAATGTTTTATAAATCAGATAAATCACATACTTATCATCATCATCAGACATCTATACTTCGCTTACTCTCTAGCCGCTACGTCGCTTCACACTGATTAGGATCATTTAAAAGTTTGTGAAATTTTAATAAAATGTTTTATAAATCAGATAAATCACATACTTCTCATCATCATCAGACATCTATACTTCACTTACTCCCTAGCCGCTACGCCGCTTCACACTGATTAGGATCATTTAAAAGTTTGTGAAATTTTAATAAAATGTTTTAATAAATAAAACGTTTTATAAATCAGATAAATCACATACTTCTCATCATCATCAGACATCTATACTTCACTTACTCTCTAGCCGCTACGTCGCTTCACACCGATTAGGATCATTTAAAAGTTTGTGAAATTTCAACGAAAGATCGCGTAGTAACTAAACTAACATCATTGGATGCTTGAATGTATGTTAAAAGCTACGAAATAAAAACAGAAGCGCATGCAAGTAAAAAGTCTACCTTGACAAAAAATGGCAATATTTTCTTAACTTTAACAGCGGTAGAATCACGTGAATAAAAGATTTGATGAAACAATAAATTTGATTTTATAACAATAGAAAACATTCATACAATTTGCGTTTAAAATTAATTTTGAAACGTTAATGACAGTTAGAGAAAAAATTGCACAACAATTAAATTGGTATCATTAAAAAGATAATTTTTTGCTCTTTAGTGTGATGTGAAAATAATTTTCGTACCGTAAGTATTTTAGAAGTGAGTGGAGAAAAACGTCTAAAAATAACTTAATTTTCGCTATTTAATTAAATAAATTAAAAACTAATTCAAATTTTAAAATAATTTCTCCCTCTTGTGCTAATCCATCACTGTGCCAAATCTGATCGCCGTAAATCCAATTGTGTGGGCGTGCATAAAGAATCAGAAAACGAACACATAAACATACTTTCTTCTTTTATATATATAGATTAGACTCGCTTGGAAACTGTTCTTCACGAATTTTTGCCTTATTGATATGAGGTATTTTTTAGAATTTCAGTTTATTACTTTGATTTATTATCCTTTTTTTTGCAATACATTACTTTATTTAAAATCGCTCACTTCATAAATACAAAAGATATTGATTTATTTTATACATAATATACATTTTATAATAATAATACATTATTTTATACGTAATTTTCTTATGAAATTTTTTTTGACTTAATCGAATCCAAATATTTATTTAATATCACGTGGTTTTTAACGGTTACTGCCATTTTCAAACATGGCTGCTTGATAGAAAAATTGTTCATTTTATCTATCAATCTTTAATGTTTCGTAAATCGTACACTATATTTTCAGACACAGGGAGTAATTGATATTTATAAATTTACATACGTTAAAACATTTATTTCAAACCGTTTTTAGAAGTTTATTAATTAATATTTTGACCACTAATTACCATCGAACAATTCAATAGACATACAAAATTTCCTAACTTGTTTTAATAAAGAATTTTTTCTCTGTGTGTGTGTGCTCAAATGTACGAGCTTGCCAGACAAGCGTCAAAGATCTCACGCCTTTCAAATTGAGAAAAATTATTTATTTTATCTATCAATCTTTAATGTTTCGTAACTCGTACACTATATTTTCAGACACAGGGAGTAATTGATATTTATAAATTTACATACGTTAAAACATTTATTCCAAAGCGTTTTTAAAAGTTTATTAATTAATATTTTGACTACTAATTACCATAGAACAATTCAATAGACATACACAATTTCCTAATTTGTTTTAATAAAGAATTTTTTCTCTGTGTGTGTGCTCAAATATACGAGCTTGCCAGAGACAAGCGTCACAGATCTCACGCCCTTCAAATTGAGAAACATCCTTAATTCACTCAGTACTTACCTCGCCTTTTCGACGTCTGTTACGCAGCTACCAATCAGCTGTCGTACCAAATCAGTAAAAGTCTGCTGGTCATTTTGAGCGACCTACAGAGAGTGAAAGACAATTTGAAGTAGTTATTATGTTGAGGCCATAAAGTCAGATTTTGTAACTTTTACTTTACACCACGACACACTCCAGAGATAAAAATCTCCGGTTTGCAGTTTGGATTGGTGTCGTAGAAACTTTATTGAACAAAAAAATACAGACAGGGTTTCAACATGGAGGAAATACATGCGAGAACTATAAAAACAATGAAAAATGAGCTATTTACATGTGAAAAGAAGAATTCGTGAAGCAGAAACAATTTTAAGACAGGCTCCAAAAGTTCATTGCTTTTAGAACCTTGTAGAAGGACTGATTAGCTCTTTGAGCCCTATACCGCCTCAAACCGCCCCATTCGACAGAAGCTTGGACTCGGGCGGTTTCGGGTGCCTGAGTGCATTTTACGGGAGAAAAGTAGTTCCTTTCTTTGTTGACAATTAATCGCCCAAATTCGGGTGCCGTTCTTCTGGAAATTCTGTAAAGAAAGGGAGGGGGCCGTCCACAAATGATGTCACGCTTGGAGGGGGTAACACGAAGTGTGACATCACCATTTTGGTTAAAATAAAAGCATTTAAAATCAGCAGATTAAATTTCGAAGTTATTTTGAAATTACTAGGATTTGAGGGTATTTTTTAATCGGGGCTAAAACAACTTTCATGGTATTTTTTTTCCACTTATATTCCTTTCTTTTTGAAAAAGGCATTCAGGGTAAGTTCTGAGAATATGGTAGCAGCAGAAATTCTTCACCATTAGAAGCAAACCTCCCTCTGTCACATCCTTGAAATGTCCAACAAAAGATACGTCGCCCCACCTGAGTGAGTGGTAGAATTGGTAGTGGCACAAACAGGTTGATCTTATTGAGGCACTTTTTTTAAAAAAAATTTAATCTGTTTAAGAGTTTTTTGTTTTCATAAAGTAAAGATAAGATTTAAAGCAAAATAAATCAAATTCCATTTCAAATTCCAAAATACTACTATTTACAATTGCTCTTTTATATTAATATTTTATTGCTATTGTATATTAATTAGGTTTTTTGTTGTAAACCTTAATCTTATTCCATACAAAATAAGTACACATATAATCATCATTATTGTTATGCTCACAAATGTCATTAAAACACATAGTTAAAGTTTAAAAATAAAATTTGAAATATGATCTGTAACGTAGTGCTTTGTTTCTGAACTGCAAGTTTATGTTTATGTAATATAGTGTGACAAGGGGGAGGGAGGGGGTATGGTGAAGTGTGACACTTTGTGACAAAGAGGGGGATAGGGGGTCAAAAATATTGCAAAAAAGTGTGACATCATTTATGGACAACCCCGAGGATTCCTTTCTTTTTCCGTGTACGAAAATTTACTTCAATTTTTCAGGTTTTGGAATTCTCAATCTAGCCGGGTTCAGAGAATTAAGGTCCTTGGAATTTTTTAAAATTATTGGTTTATTACGCACAGATACACAGTACATATAAGTCGCTGCCAACAATTAGGGCGAGCTTGTGATTTAGCAAACGAAAATTACAATTAACGATTTATACAAAGGAGGCAGAACATTGTTCTCGGCTCTCTCATGCACTCACACACGCATTTCGTAATTCATAGCAAAGAAATGAGATATTTTCTGCCATCAGCATGTAAACAAGGAAATCCAAAAACAAATACAATAAAGCACCGTTTATACGTTTCTCACTTATACGCCGTTTCATCACAGTCCCGATTCATTCGTATTCATTGTAATGATAAAGTAGTAGGTCGATCCAGACGAAAATTGGGGCCATTTTAAGGCCCCTTCAAAAAATTCAAATTCATAAAAATTGCCCCTTCACAAAATTCAAATTCATAAAAAGGGCGCCTTCACAAAACTCAAATTCACGTAAAATTTGGAAATATGCCTGCTAAAATTGAAGGTTTTGCATGATAAAAAAATTTTTCAGAAAAATATTTTTATTTTTCAGAAAAATAATTTTTTTCACAAAAAAATTTTTCACAAAATTTTTTTTTCCACAAAAATATTTTTATTTTTCTGAAAAATAATTTTTTTCACAAAAATATTTTTTCCCACAAAATATATTTTTCACAAAAATATTTTTAATTTTCACAAAAATGGGCCCCTAAAAAAAACCTAGATCGACCCCTGAAAGTGCTTCGTTTATACGTCTTTTTCTCCCGTTCTAAAATGTGAAAATTTCCTACTTTCTAGAATGTGAACTGTGATAAAGATATCATGACTTCAAAATTATTCACAATTGATGAATTAATAGAAGAGAAATTGTCTGATGCTAATTTAAGCGATGATGAAGAAGGTTATTCCACCTTTCTTTAAAGACGCAATGGACTCCATTGGAAAACTTCGAACTTATATCTTTTGTCAAAAGAATAGTGAAAAAAACATTCAATGAACTTAACTCGATTCATAATATTATACTTAATACTCGCAGACAACCAGCACGTCAGATGACGATTAAAGATTTTTTAATTAAATGCCTATCTGCGTGCACATAAATCGTATATGAATAATTAGTAATCAAGATATTCAATAAAGTTATGATTTTTCTCAATTTTATGATAAATGTTTAATTTTGAAATTTATTTATTGATTTCCATACTATGTAATATGATACTACTACTATCTTATAAAACTTTAAAATTAATAATTCCAAATTTTGTATTAGTAGCATTAAATTTGTGATCATCAAAGTTGCTTATTAAAATTTCGATTATACGTCTCTTCATTTATACGTCGTTTTATGTCAGTCCCTTGAAAGACGTATAAACGGCGCTTTACTGTGTGATGTATTTCAGCACAGCATGAATAATCGTGGAGCCTTCTTTATAAAAAAATAATATGTTTATTGGACATCTTCCACAGCACAAACATGTAAGACAAACACATACACTTACATCAGAAACGTTACATCACTGACTTGCGTCGAATTCCATGTTTAATCATCATTATTCTTTTCCGTTGCTAGGCAACGTTAGCAAAAGACAAGTATATCGTTGCCACACTATTTTTATAACCTTTAGAAAAGAATTATGCCAAACGATATTTTTAATTATTTTCTTTTTCAGCCAAACGGTGTTTTTAAATTAATTTCTTTTATGACCAAACGATTTTTTTATCTAATTAATTTCTTTTTCAGCCAAACGATGTTTTTAAATTAATTTCTTTTATGACCAAACGATTTTTTTATCTAATTAATTTCTTTTCTTTAAATATTTTAATAATTCTACAAATATATATCTTTTATTCGTTACGAATATTGCAACTGTACATGAAAAATACAATAAAAAGAATAAAAAATTACTTACATTGATGGCAATTTGATCGAGTTCAGCGAAGACACTCGGGTCACTGTAGATCTCTATCTTGGAAATGAGGGGAGGGCTCGGGGGAGGTGGGTGTGTCGGGTAAGGCACCAGATCTTCGCTCAGATATTCTTCTCTGTCATTTAGGTTCTGACTCTGGATAAAGGAGAAAAAACATTAATAATTGAAAGATAAAAATACAACAGAGATGACTCTGTGTGTGCGATCCTATTTCATCCTGTGAGTAGTGAAATTTCAAATAATTCAAAATATTCATAGGATATAAGGTAGTGGGCCCAAATATCGCCTACCACGATTTCTTCTTGATTTTTAGTGGCATATGGTGGCCACTACCGGAAATACAAAGCTTCCCCCTTCAGTATTGAATATCTAAAAACATTTTCTAGTCTATAGTTAGTGTTTCCCTCACTAGATGGAGATAGGTGCGCATCTACTTACTTTGTTTACATTGCAACGCACGCTTGGTACGGCGTCCTTTCTTTGTTCCACAATTGTTATAAGAGGTAAGATTTTAAGCCCTTCCTTTAATACTTTGTTTAAAAGACTGTTTTTAATTTCTTCTTTGTGTATAAATGCTTTTCTTTCCAATACATTCCGGGATGGGTTCAGGCCTTAGAGGATACAAAATATTCAGACCTTTAAGTCTTTTTCCTCTACAAAAAACCTATACCACTTTTGAATGAAGTCATCCACCAGATTCTTATTTCTTATTGTTGTATGATATTATTTTTAACTCTTCCACAATTATGGTTCCCTTTTTTAGTATTTTTATTTATTCCCCCTTTAGTAGTTGTATGAGGAATCTGTTTGAACCTGTGTTGTTTCTTCTTTTTTCCGTGAATTTTTGCTGATTTTTGCGTTAGATGAATTAATAATCGCGTTCCATTACTTTTAGTATGACCAGTAAAGTTCAAGTCATAATGTTATACCATTTAAGGCAGTGAAAGTGACTATAATTAGCTACATTTTGGTGTGGTTTATTTTTTGGTTTAAGATCCGATTTTTAAGGGGGATGCCGTATTTTATTATGGTTAGGTTGTTCCCAATATCTCCCACTTGAGTTTTCCCATTATAGCCCTAGTCCTTTGAGGGGCACTATATTAAAAAAATTACCTTTAAGAAATACATGTTGACCCTATTACCTGACAATGCTCCTAAGTTCTTTTTCTTATTCTGATGTTTTATTTAACGGAAACATGTTAAGAGAATGCTTTAACTATATTTATAAAAGTACAAAAAAAGTTGTCAAGTATTACTTTCAATTTTTGTGTGCTTTATTTTTCATGTTTATAGTCGATATTAGGAATATATTGTGGACTATATTAGGAACATTGTCTTTAGCAAAAAAAATCCTCTATTAATCCTCTTATTAACATAATGGCTTAAGTGGACGATATTTAAGCCCCTTTACATATATGCCTATTTTCAAACTACTTTATTAGCAATGCAAAAGTTATAATTTTCATTTAAAATTTATTAAAAATTAACCTATTTCATTACATTATCTCACAGAGTTATGTTCCATTTTGGTTTATAACATATTTTTGGTTCATTCATGTGGAATTTTTAATTCTTCTTGCCCAAAGCGTGCTGGGCATTTTACATTAAGAAAAAGCCCAGTTTTTTGCTACTCAGCTGAATTATTTGGTAGCAGCTGTGTGGCGAAATAATCCTGCTTTCGAAAGCAAATGCACTGCAAATCGGATATATACGGCATTCGCAGTATCCAAACTTGACGCATATACTACATGGCATAACTAGATCAATTTTTGAAGTTACTGTTACAAAAATCGTCTTGTGGGCATACGTGAATGCAGTCCGATAAGTAGGATTAAAAAAATAAAGCTACTTATTTTGGAAATATTCCAAGAAAAGAAACGTAGCACAAGTATTAAAACAGCACTTGTAAAAATTCACAACAGAGATTACCAATAAATATCAACACAGCACTCAAAGGTTTCCTATTAGCTCTCCAGCTTGTTTGCTGACTCACTCCGTCCAACTCACCGACGTCATTACGTAGGAAGTGACGTAATCTCTAAAAGTTTCATAAAGTTACTGGCTGCCAGTAGAAATAGGTCCATAGTTCAGGATTTTTCTAGAAGATTCCCTTAGTCGCCAAGATTAGCAAGTCAGGGAAACAACTTCCCAACTTTGTAACATAAAATGCCAGACGTTGAAGTAAAGCGGTCACGTGTTTTTGTTTGGCTACATGCCAGAGAGGGAGTGATCCAGACGGTCTGTCTAAGTCTACAAATTAGCATACACGGAGATATGGTTTTGATTCTTTCATTAACATAATCTTTCAGCATTTTTTGTTTGCTTTTTTTCTATGAGGAAACACTGAATCTTTTTGCTAAATTATAAGATCTTCAAAGCATTCTCCTTTTTATTTTATGTTAATTCATCGACGGACGCGCAACTCTATTAATATTAAATAGAAGTTACGTCGCTTACTTTCTTTATATTTCATTCATGCAGGCAGAACAATTTAGAATAGTTTAGTTTTTGTTAAAAAGGGGGGGGGGGTTGCTTTCTTTTTCGTACTTAATTTTGGAATTGAATATTTATTTATTTTATATTTAATATTTTTTCCTTAAGCGTTCTTACACTGAAAGGCTTCTTTTACTTAAAGATTTGCAGTCATCAATTCAGCATTTTTAAAATTTTGTATTTGGTAATGCATTTTTTTCTGTTAGTGGATTTAGCATTATTTTTACTCGGGAAAAACAATAAACGAAAGTTAGTGTCAATTTGCTTCATCAGTTTTCTTTTTCATGCTTTTTATTTTTTAGTTCTCAAGCACTCTGCCAATCTGCATCATATTTTCTTCCACAACTTTCGTTTGTAAATTTGTGACAATCAGATCCGAGATATTGTTGGCAAGCTACAAGCCCGTCTTAGACTGGCACAAATCTTCTAATTATGTAATAGTTAGCTTGTTTTCAGGTCGCTTTAATTTATGAGCGTTTATAATATTCCTTGCTAACAATAGACAGTTCACTGTGCTCAGAAAGAGAAGTTTGACCTCTTGCTTTAACTGCATAGAGCAGCGGTTCCCAAGCTATGGGCCGCGGCCCACTTGTGGGCCTCGGATAGGATATTAGTGGGCCGCGGAATCTAGTCAAGAGTCGAAGTCAGGGGAGCTTCATTAGCCGTCACTCATTTTCTGCTTAATAAACAATGTATTTTTAATCATTTTACAGTAATCTTTACTAATTACTGACATATACGTGCATATAATACTATATTTCTCCAGACCATTACGATTTTTGGACTTCTATATAGGATTGTCTTTTTCAAATCTTTCCTATGTTATTTTAATTTTAAGGGCAATATATTTTTAATATTAGTTCTTAAGGAGTGCTTACGATTAGGGATTTGCAATATTTAATGAATCTGCTTTCATAATACTTTAATTATTTTATTTATGATTTTAAATTAAGTTTTTTTTTAAATTTTGGATTTAGTGTTTGCGTTTAATTATTTATTGTAGATTTAATAATTTCTGTTACCATTTAATTTGTAGGGATTTGTAATCTTTTAATGTATTGGTTTTAATACACTAATTTTTGTATGTTTGGATGTACTGTGTATGTGAATTAATACTTACATACACAATACTTGTATATTTGGTTGGTGGGCCTCAAAATGTTATTTTACACAACAGGTGGTCCGAACAACTCAAAAGGTTGGGAACCGCTGGTATAGAGCATAAAAGTTTTTAGTTGATGTGATCTTTGAATCTCATTTATCCTATAACAGTTTACATTATGTAATTCTTGAGGTACATTTATCTTTAAAAAAAAATGAAAAAGATAATAAGTCTACACTTCAAAAATTAGAAAATTCTGGATTTGAAAGAGTAAGAAATCTGGAATTTCGGCTGTAACCGGATCGCAATAACCACTAAATATACAACTATAAATAAAAAAATTCATTTATCTGACAAAGCCTATCAATTACTAACCGTAACTTTGCGTTACAAATGAAGAATGATTTATAATGGAACACATCAAATGTATTCAAATTCAAGTGGAGGAAACATCAGAAAACGAAATAAAATCATGTAAGTTAACTTGCAAGAAAAAAATTTAAGGCGAATGCGCAAGATCATTTTATATTAAATCGGTGATACTTTACATTTTTGCATTAAACTTGTATCTCTTCTTTGTAATAGGCCGCGGTGGCCTCTGATACTCTACATTTTTGCAATAAACTTCTATCTCTTCTTTGTCATG
>BGPR01016932.1:11960-33581 GCA_013235015.1 Araneus ventricosus
AATTTGGCCTGTTTGGTGCTGTTAAAGATGGAATTTTGTAATCGATTTTTCACTCACTTCCTAATGCGCTAGTTCTGAAATTTTGTACAGTTGTGTGTTTCCGACGACAATTTAAAATATTAAAAACAATATAATATATTATTAAATATTTTCAGAAATTATTTATCAGTTAATTGATTAATTTCAATTGAATTTTGATTCTATAAGAGGGGCGCCATCTGGTTTTGAATTTGAGGAAAAATTGATTACAAGATTCTATAATATTGAATTGGGAAATAGATTAAAGACTGAAAAATAAAGTAACGAAAAATAGAAATAATAAATATTTTAATTTAATTAAAAATAGTTTTTTAAAACACACTTTTACTAGAGTGCCAAGCAGAATTTTTTAATTTTATTTTCTGCTTTATAATTATGGGATCCTTTGTTTCTCAAATTCACTCCCAGGTGGCCCCACTGATATAGAATCAATATTTAATTTAATTAGATTACCTGGATATTCGCTGAGCAAACATAAAATGGTTGAGAAGAAAAAATTGTTACACATATTTAAAGTTTAAGCGATATTGTTCAATTTTTAAGAAAGCAGCAGCAACACATTGTTCGAGAATTTAAGCTTGGCATGAAGAATGTTGAAGCCATCACGGACAGCCAGCTGATACTGATGTAAAAGTGGCTGTGCAAAACTGTTTCATTCTGTGAAACTTACATTTGCTTGAAGATCACTGTATACCATCCCAATTTCCTACCAATAAACCAACGGATCGAAAAGTGAACTGGTAACGGGTGGTATCTGCTTCTCACCATTTTTTCCAACATAAAACGATATGCCGTTCTGATGTCGTCTCTTCATTAGTTGATTCAAAAACGTCTGCCACTTAGTCAACTGTTGGAAGGATTCGTTTCCTATCAGCTTCATCAATTAAGCTAAAGTTGATTTTATTTTGATATCTCCAGCTTTGTTCGATGCAAAAACTGGCATCAAATTTAATTTGATAAATGCAAAGATTTCTGTCCAATAAAAATTCTTAATTGTAATCCAAAAGGTAGTTTGGAACTTTTTCATATGCTGGAAACGCTTGCCTTCAAAGTCCTTGAGCAAAACGGGGCTCTTCACCAGGATTTAGGATAAAATTATTCAAGATGACTATACTCTTGTATCTGAACAGTACATCTTTTTAGACTTCAACCGAAGTGGTGCTGTTCGGCAGTTAATGTTGCCAAAGCCATGTGACGTATGTGTTTCTACTATTGAGGATTCGATGCTGTGAGCTCTTCAAATTGAGGATGCATTGGAAATGATTTCAGTGTGAACTTTCTATAGTGCGTGTCAAAAATTTAAACACAACAATAATTTTAAAATAAAGCCTTAAATATTCACTCTATTTTAAATCAGTCTTCATATATGTAAAAAAAACTATAAAATTGAAACTATTTTTGATACAATCATGATTTAAACTTTATTTTCAACCTTGGAATTTAGCAAAAATAGGTGTGTCAGAAGTTTCAGCACAAGAGACGTTTATCTTTTTACAGTCGAGCAAAAATAAAATGTTAATACTTCATTATTGTCCTTTAGATTGAATTAGGCGAAATACGCGGTTTCCCATCGATAACACTTATGCTCTGGCTTTAGTTCAAATCACGCATCCTCATTGGCCGATTTCAGTTCCTCAGCTGAAGAATACCGCTTACCATTTTGATAAACTGAAAGTGTGAGGATACCCCACACGCTTTCTATGGGGTGAAAATCATGACTTAAGCAAAACCGATACCATGTACACTGGTGTCAAAAATAATGCACAATTTTGAAGATGCTACAAAATAGGAGTTAATATGGATAGTTATATATACTATGGTTCGCAATCAGTTGCTGAGAATCGTAGGACACACTATCATCGGAACTCACATTTTACAGTGAAGATTCGATCAGAAGGGCAATTAGGGGGGGGGCAGAAAGGGATGAAGGTGAAAATGGAGTTTGACGCATCCTGTTTCACAGAAACAGGATGTAACTTTCATCAATGGTTATGTTTGTTGTGCTTAGTATTTACATGCATTTTCATAAAAATAGCACATATTTTCGAGAAGATATGGAGGTTTTCTTAAAAAATCCAAAATTTTTCCACATGTTTTTTGCATATAACATGCAGAGATTTTCGCCAAATTGTATGAAACTTATAGAATACTTGACAATATGTAAAAGAAGCATTGTATTAAAATTTGAATTAAAACATTTGAATATTACAGGAAATATGAGCATTTGTAGTAAATAATTTTTTACTGCGCATGTGCGAAACGTAGAGTGCTTTTTTTTTTTCAAAACCGGATATATTGGACAAATATAAAAATTCCAGTTCAATAAAGTTAATATTCTGAAATATATCGGCATACCAACGAGGTGAATTTCAGTACACTCCAAAAGCTAAATGATAAGGGTCCATGCACAAACTGAAATTTATTAAACTTGAATCTTCGAATAATTATCATCGAAATGCAATTTAAGTTATGCATTTAATTTATTAATATACATGAGTACTCAGGATATTCAACTTTCATGAAATTCAATATTACTGTTCAAAGATTCAAGTTTAAAAAATACCAATTTATAAAAGAATCATCATCATTTAGCTTCTTTTGGGAGTGTACTGAAATTAACCAAGTTGCAATGCTGATACCTTTCTAAATACTAATGGTAGTGAAATGGAATTTTTATATAAGTTGCCTTACATATCTGGCTCTGCAGTTATGAAAAAAAATTACGTTACGTTTCGCACATGCACAGTAAAAAATTATTAACTACAAATACTCCTATTTCCTGTAATATTCAAATGTTATAATTTAAATTTTAATACAAAGCTTCTTTTACATATTGTCAAACATTCTATAAGTTTCGTACAATCTGGTGGAAAACTCTGCATTTTATAAGCAAAAAAGATGCAGAAAAAATTGGGATTTTTTAAGAAAACCTCAATATCTTCTCGAAAATACGTGCTATTTTTATAAAAATGCATGTAAGTACTAAGAACAAACATGACCATTGATGCAAGTTATATCTTGTTATCAGCTTTCTGTGAAACGTGATGGATCAAACTCCATTATCCTCGTGACCGAATCTTCACTGTAAAATGCGAGTTCCGACGATAGTATGTCCCAAGATTCTCAGCAACTGATTGGGAACCATAGCATCCATATTAACTCCTATTTTGTAGCGTCTTTAAAATTGTGCATTACCTTTGGACACCAGTGTAGGATTCAAGCCATTGTGACATTGATTTGGTGGCATGGATTGAAGCTTTGTCACATTGAAAAGTCCAATCTGTTCCACCAAAATTTCCCCAAAAGAAAGCAAATGATTGGAAAGTGTCTCTTGGCAGTTTTCAGATTTTTGCCAACAACCGAGGAAGGTTAGCGAAATCTACCTGCCAATTGAAACAGATCGCTCACCATACCATCAAAAAACCACCACCATGTTGTTTATTAAACATGTCCCTTGGTTCTTTCAAAGATCATGTCAATAGCAAGCAAACCCATCACGACCACCCAAATTCCATTTTTTTTTAATATTGCTAATTAAGATACTAAGCCACGTCACTAAATGATCTGTGCTGTTGGGCCGACATGATATTTTTAATTCTTGAAAGATAATAACTCCCAGTTGAGCCCAAGTTCCTTATACGCCGGTCGTAGCAGGAGCTAGTCTCTTGTGGCCTTCTAGAACAAGATTTTTTTTACCACGAGCTAATATTTCATAAAATTCCATGTTCGACCTTTTTAAAGCAGCTGCAACTTCAGAGGAAAGGACTTCTGTTTTGCTCCTGTACACAGATTTTTGATGCTTCCTCATATGAAAATTCTTTAGACCCAGGCATTTTGAACTAACGTCAAACCAACATTCAGGTTCTTATTAGATACCTAGATATCATATACGTGGGCAACTACTTGTGTGATTTTATTAATTTGCATAAAAGTAGTTTTGTGCTTAAACTTTTGACACAGCAATTTCCGCTCTATTCTTAAAACTTCCGATTAAAAATAAAATTTTAGAGTAAATAATGTTTAATTTCATTTTAAAATTGATTTTTTGTATATATATAAACATTATGCTGAAATAAAGTGGATATTAAAAGTTTTATTTTAAAATTATTGTTGTGCTTAAACTTTTGGCATGCAGTGTAGGTCTAAAACATGGTGATTCCTCAAAATCTTGAGGTCGAATTTTTTGATAATTGCAATACTTTATCGTCGTATACAAGAAAGTAAAAAAAGTGCTGTATAGTGGGGAAGAAAACGTCCATTAAAAAATAAAGAACAAAAACAATGCATATTAAAATTAAATGCTCTCAATTTTATTTACTCTTAACAAACAAAAAATAGAATAATCATGAAAAAAATAAAACCAAAAAAAAAATCATACAAAAAATACAGTCATATTTTAAACATCTGAGCAATAAAATTGAAATAAATATAAAGAAAAATGAAAGTATGCACCAGATTTCTGTCGGAAAAATTTCTTCAACAATTTCTATAGAATTCAATTATGGCTTCGTTGGTCAATTAAATTACACGGCAATACTAGCACAGACGGAACACTTGAGGGTTTTTTTTTTTTTTTCTTTTCTTTAACAACTTGACTTGAACAGTATCATTTAAAAATTTCCTGTCTTTTTCAGCCGATTTAACCGATATAAACAAAATAGATTTGTATAGTTTAAATAATTATTTCATAACAAATGCAAACACTGCATAGTAAAATGTTCTGCAAATAAGTACAATTCTGATCTTGTTAAGCCATCAAAAACTATATTTACCATCAGTATTTGAATGCCTATGCCAACTAAAATCTCATACTATCAAAGAAAATAACAGGCTCACAATCATTGGATACCAATAACTGTTGAAGTCTAAATGTGCAGAAAGTACAAAAATCAGTCAATTCTGAAATAAATATTTTATTTGCTGACATATGTTTATTTCTTTATATTTTACATGTTGAAGGCTTTGACCAAATTGGGTTGCTCTCTGTCTGGTGGCCCTATATTCATCATTTGAAGGGGATTGCATTAGTTAATATAATCACTGCAGCACTTTTTACAATCTTAAGCATTAAAATACGGATAGCATCGATATGGAACTGTAAGTCACTGGTGGTACATGTCACATTCAATATGGGAAAAATTTATGTTATTCCTAAATCACTGTAAAATATTTTTGATATACAGTAGAACCCTGGGAATCCGAACAAATTAGGGCTGATCTTTGTTCGGATTGCAGGGAATTCAATAAAATCTCGAGACTCTAAATTCTCTTGATATACCAAATGCAGTAGAGTAACGACTCTGGATGTTCTGTGAAGGCGTACTAGGAGCTAGTGTGATTCGCATGGTACAGTGGCAAACAGGTTGAGGGGGAAAAGAAGATATCCGAGTTTGTTTCTACTAATTAAGGTACAGTATTCATTCTTAAAGACCAGTTTGAATACTTCTTTAAGGTTAGGAATAAACAATAGCTTTGTTTCTGACTCCTAGTTATTTTTTTTCTTCATTTTTCAGTAAATATTTTCAGAAAATTTTAAAAATATGTTCGGATTATTCGAAATTTCGGATTCCCAGGGTTCTACAGAATTTAATTAATGCCAGAGAATGAAATGCTGGGAGAAGGAGCTCAAACAAAAAGTTATTAGAATAAGATTTTCAAGATTCTAAAATTACCATAAAATATTTTCAATACATTTAATTACATGTCACAGAACGGAATGCTGGGAGGTGGAATTGAAACAAAAAGCTACAAGAATGAAATTTCATGCATGCAGCTAAAGAGGACATGTATTCGCACGTAAATACGTAAATTTTGTTTTCATTAATAAACAAAGATAATTTTTTTTTAAAAATACAAATATGCCTCCCCCTTTCCCCCAAAAAAAAATTATAAAAAGCTTTTCTAAAGAAGTTATCTTCAAAAATTTTATTTGTGGGACAAATCTTATATTTTTTGTACTACTTTTATCACAAAAGTACATTGTGCTTCTAAGGTCTATTTTTAGCCCTAAGTATACTGTACCTGCAAGAGTTCAATGAAATAAATTAGCAAAAGAAACTGAAGCAATCTACAAGTCTTATCCATGCAACATTACTCTGGGTAATCATCTATCTGCTTTGTGTATAAAATTACAAAAATTCTGGAAAACATTTTCATGAACTTTGAAATAATTATTTACATTAAACTCTTCAACTACATTTCTGACAATATATTCCTCAATAAATTTAATTCTTTTTTCCTGTGAGAAACAACCTACACAGCTTATGTATGATATCAGGATTTTTTTTAAAAACTGATAATTATCATTCCAATAATATTCTTGTGATAGTTTAAATATTTGGCAGCTTTCTTACCTTATGTTCCAAATCAAAATTTCAGTTTATTAAGTGTAAAAAAAAGTATAAGTATATAAAAGATTAATTTAAATGAAGATTACTTTTAATTGGTTGGCATAACCAGAATTTTACTAATTCCACTGGAAATTGCATTTTCCTAATAGAACTTGGAGATTTATGAAGTCAACACCAAACACTTTTTTTTTGCCAGCACTAACTTCACACATTTGTAACAGATTCAATTTTTTTTAATTTATCATATTAAATTATTAGTAGTAAATTTATTCACTAAATATCAACAATCAGCGTATCAGTTTACTTGATGGCTCTTGATTCTAAACAAAAACTCTTTATTAATCAGGCAAAGCAACAATCAAATTTTGGCCAGATGCATCTAATAAGATAAAATTTATGAAATTCCACTCAGTTTTCAAGAAAGTTATTTGAAATTATTTATATTTTAACCTACACACATAATTTTTCAAAGACAAATAGAAATACTTTATTAAATAATATCTACATTTTGAGATTTTGTAATAAATTTTGTTCTTTTAAACCTGTTACAGTAGAATTTGTGAATCTGAACAAATTGGGGCCGACTTTTGTTGGGATGCCATGGAATTCGGATTATCTGAGAAATTCGTAAAATACTCGATGTACCAAATGCAGCAGAGTATTGACTTGGAGTTATCTGTGAATGCGTACAGAAAGAGCTGGCCATGATTCACAGAGTATAGGTACAAAAAAGTTGAAGGTAGAAAGAAGATATCCAAGTTCGTTTCTACTAATTAGCGTGCTGTATTCATTCTTAAAGACTAATTCGAATACTCCTTTTAAATTAAGAATAAGCATTTTCCTTGTTTCTAATTCGTGATTGTTATTTTTCCTTCATTTTTTTGTAAAAATTTTTTTAAAGAAGATGTTTGAATTATCCGAAATTTCGGATTTCTGTGGCTCAGATTCCCGGGCTTCTACTGTATGTAAAGACAATACAAAAAAAAAAGGCATTTGCAAAAATCTTTAGGTTACTCAATTTGTTTTTAATAATCATTAAAAGCTATAAAATGATTGGTTTCAATTATTAAATGCAGAAACATTAACTGAATGGATGCAAACTAGAACCAAAAGCTTTGTATTATTATCTTAGTTTTTCTCTCATTTGGTAAAGAATTCTCCAATTCTACTTTTTTAATATGTACAGTTCCTCAAACATAACCATAATAAAAAATAAAGTTAATACATTTTAGAAATAACACACAATATAATTATAAATACTAAAACCTGATATAGTTGTAACATAACATGCGTGTACTCAAGAAGAAGAAAAAACATTTGAAAACATTCAAAATTTATGTTTGGAATGACTTTTGAAGATCTTTTTCATGCCCATAAATTTAACTATATGAAACACATAGCAAGGGAAAAATTAACTAGAATTTAATATATAAATGAAGCATGAGGTTTTACTGAACTAACAAATAAACTGAATCACATGGTCACACTACATGATAAACATTCTAAATACGGGTAAATAAATTTGTTAAAACAAGTGATAATGAGAGGAAGAAGGGAGGAAGTTAAAGGAAATAAATTTAATTTTAAAAAAGTTTTAAAAACATACTTCTATTAGTGAAATAAACAGAAGAATTTTTTATTTTAATTCTTTTCTAGTCTTTAATTTGAGATCTATTGTTTCTTAAATGCACTACCAGGTGGGGCCACAAGTGTAGAATTAAAATTTAATTAAATCAACGGTTAACTGATAATAAAGTTCCGAGTACTGAAATAGTGTACTGTCATCAAGAGACACAACTGTACAATATTTCAGAACTCTGGTACATCAGGAAGCGAGTGAAAAATTGATTACAAAATTCCATCTTCACAAACATGAAACAAGTGAAGTTAAATAAAAGTGTCTAATAAAAACAGAATAAGCAGACCAGAGAATATATAGAAAGTCTTCATCAGAAATCCCATTTCCCAGAAACAATGTTTCGTGCAGTTGCTTGTAGGGAAGAATGGGGTAAAAACCAGATACCCTTGATTCCGGCGCTATTAGTTCTCCTTTCCAGCAGACAAATACTGAATTACACTCTACTAGACAAGAAAAGGAATAGTAATAGTGGAATGTTGTAGCTATTGAATTCAATGCATCTGTGAAGATTTATTTGTTTCAAGAAGTCAACTCTCTAACGTTCATTTGATTTTAAACTATCCTCACTTAATAATCATTATAGTTATGAACACTCTATTTAGTCCAGCTTATTATATGTTCACTAAGGATTTATACCCTATCAAACAATAAGAATTTAGTTAAATTTTTGAGCAGTTGTATTTCGTTTTTATAACCTCTGCACTCGGGATAAAACCGGGTACTCTAAGTGGTGCAAGACTGGGGCAGTCAATATTGATAATTCCTCCGATTAAGACAATAAAAACACATCAAATGTTGATTCTTTATATTTTAATGATGTATTTTCTAATTTAAATAGAGAAGAAGGGTTAATCCATAGTAAAAACTGTCTTAGCTGGTTCCACGAAAGTTGAAGTAGCATGGAGGAAGAAAACAACTATTTTACATATGAATTTTGTAACTAATATTCTTGCCTTTGTCATTTAAAATAAAAATGTCTGCTATTTTTCCCACTGATAATCAAATTTTTCTAATTTCCCATAAAGTTAACATGTGTACCCAATGACCATTTTTATAAAAAATATCATTGGTACAAAATGCAGTAAAACTGACTTTTTACTTTCTCGTATACGAAGTATACAAAGAGAAAGTATTGTAATCGTCAAAAAATTCAAACTCGAGATTTTGACGAATCTCCACGTTTTAGACCTCCCCGAGTCCGAAAAACACAATTTTGGAATTATGTCTGTCTGTCTGTGTGTATGTCTGTCTGTCTGTGAACACGATAACTCGAAAACTATTAGAGCTACAGGGATGAAATTTGGAATGTGGTCTTTAAACATAATTTGTAGGTTTCTATCAAATTTTGGACAAAATCCGTCAACGGGAAGTCTGTCTGTCTGTCTGCATGTTCGAGGTCATGCGAACGCTATAACTCAAAAACTAGAAAAGCCAGATGGATAAAATTTTATACACAGTTTTATCGTCATGAATGTAGGTCCGTATAAAATTTTGTGCCAAATCCGTCAACGGGTTGACTGTCTGTCGGTCTGTATAATCGCATACTTGTTAAGCCTTCGTTTCACAACCATCTCCACGCGCATGCCTACTTAGCTATCTCTGGTACCAAGCGGGAGGATTACGTCACTTTGTCCTTGAGACGGAGTTTGCGATTGATATGTTTTATCTCCTGTTTTGTTTTCGCTCACTCGTATAATAGCGGATCTTCCTGGAGTGTGATGGAAAATAAATATTGCTAAGTTTTAATATATAAACATCTCTTTGAATATGATTCTTCACTTAAATATTTTACAATCACTATAATCTGCAATGAAAAACCTTCTGATATTCGTTGCATTCTGGATTACAGTAGGTTCGATTTTTTTTTATCCACACAAGGGGAGGGGAAATGACAAATTTTTGAGCAGTATACGAGAAAGTTTAGGGGAGGCCACTCACACTGGTTCTAAAAGATATATTGTACTCTGATAAACAATGAATACTTTAATAACATTTGACAAGCTCTATGTTGAACAGTTAAGCTCCAACAGGCCTTCGAGTGTTACGTACCCGGTTTTACCCCCACTTTCCCCTATATGCACATTATTTCTAATAGTTCACCACAAACTGTGAAAATTTTACTTTCATTTTGCAAATTGCTGTGAATAAATTATATCTCTGGTGGTATTTTAAAATGCAAATTAGTTGATTTTCTATGAGTGGCACAAATTTATACAGATTATTCCCTGTTAATAATTAATGCATAAAATGGATGAGCAACTGCTTGGGATAGACACACATAATCCATCATGATATTTTATTAAAGGAAAGAAAGCAAATGCAGAAACTAATATACTAACTGTAACTCAAAAATAAAAACTATTTGAAAAACGCCACTTATCACAAAAAATATCTGTACGAACAAGCATGAACTATTTTTTTAAACCATTTTTCAACAGTAAAAAAATTAACTTTTCTATTAATTGGAAACAATTACAATTTTTTGTCGACAGTAATTAAAAAAATACAATGCAAAATGCTTATCAAAATATTTATAAAAGCCATAAATATTTTGAAACACTTCCAAAGGATTTTAACTTTATAAAATTAAAAATAAAAGAAACTATTATTAGATAGTTGTCTGCAAAATAATTGAAGTAACTGTAACAAGAGAAATAGTAATGAATATAACCACACAACAAAGATATTTATAAAGTTTAGCTTCTACCTCATGTATGTGCTACAATCATTGCGATTGCAAGTTGAAATATTATCATGATATTATGTTTTTTAAATAAAACTTCCTATTCAAAATCGTATAATGGAAGACACCACAAATTATAAATATGAATCTAGAAATACAAATCTGAAGCCCAAGCATTATACACAACAAAGGAACTATTTAAAGTTCAGCCACCATGTAAATCATTTAGAAATTAACTAAAAAAGAGACTAAGTATCAGGTATCTCAATAATAACAAAATTATTTATTCCAGCATGAAAAATTTACAAATGTTGCACTTTCATGCTAATGTGAGATAAAAACAAATTGTGAATGCAGTGCACATAAAAAACGACTAATAACAAAAAAAAATCAAATTAAAAGAACTTTAAAATTTTATACACAAAAGTAGTTTTTAATAAAACCAATGAAATAAAAAACTGTAGATTTGAACGACATTAAAAATGAAATTCAGAGGTGAAATATTTTTTCCAAAATGAACATAAAGAGGAATTTAAAACATTTCTAGTTTTTTAAAAAGGAAAGAAAGTTAAAAACAGTTTAAGAAAATTGTAGATACAAAATTGAATAGAGGAATACATGCAAATTATATACAGTGATTGAATTAAAAACATTATTGCAACAAAAAAAATCTGTTAAAACATTAATGTAATAAATTTTACATATGCAGATGTGTTTTACTGAACACAATTTCAATCTAAATTAATTTTAATAGCAGTAACATTTTATATATGAATATATATATATATATAGATATAAATAAATATTACTATTAAATATATATAATATTAAATAACCAGTGAAATTCTATTTGAAGTATTAATATTTAACAACCATGCCAAAAGTATGCCAGGTAATAGAATAATAATGTGAAGCAAAATAATGAAAATAATTTATCAGTACCAAAAGTTTGTCATAAATTCTTAAAAAGCATTGCTTCACAATAGTTCATAAACATAGTTGCATTCAACACATCATCAACTAATTAAAAGAACAGAAAGAAAGTCCAAAACAACAAGTTGGAAAAGCTACAAACCAGCGACCATGAATATAGGAAAAAAATCTATAACACCTAATTAACAAAAACAGCAATTTTATAAAATGTTCATTAATCTAGTTGAATTGGTATATAAAATAACTATATTCATATTCTTAAAAAATTAATCATGTTATATAGAACATTTAATAATATCGATCTATGATCAACTAAAACCTTAGAGTGATGGAATTTAAAGTAAACTTAATTTAAATTTACACTGTGATCAAAAATTATAGTCTCCTTCAGTTACAACTTACAAGAGGAAACAAAAATGCATTCAAAAAGTATCAACTTCCCCTCTTTACAGCAAAATTTAGGAATTTAAAACCCCCTCCCTTCACCTTAAAGGTGTCTGAATAGAAAAATTCTCCATCTATCTTCATCCTACAAAATTAATATAAACTTAACAGTCAAGTCGGTTCTTCATAAAAATGCAAGCGCTCAGTGATCATAGTTGAGACGTACCAAACATATGGTAAACTGCGTTTACAATTAAAACACATCCAGGAACATTCTCACTCAACTTGAATGCACAAGTTGGGCATGTCTCAATTTAGGGAGAATAATTAAACTGATTCATAAAAAAAAAAAAAAAAAAAATTCATTTTAGAGATAAACTTATAAGGTAGTTCTGAATGTTTACTTACAATTGCATTATTTATTTCAAAAAAAAATCTTTCTAAAATAAATATGATGCTCTTAAATTTTCTTAAAAGCAATCGGATCAAAGAGGAATCAAAATGCATGGAACAGACAGGAAAAAAAGGGCTTTTAACAAAAAATAAATCTTAAACAAAAACAATTTTCAGAAAAAGTTCAAAGCAAAATGCATGCACTTGTTGATATTAAATATCAAAATAATTTCTCCTGTCAACAGTTATTACAAAAACTTTCCTATGTAAAATCATAGCAACAAATTTGAATGAAAAATTACAAACATAATGAAGAAAATCATGTGTATGAAAAAAAATATTCTCATAAATTATTTTATAAGTTAACTACAGTGTAAAATTGGAACAAAGCTAATAGCTCAGTTGGTGAAAAACAGAATCACATTTTAATGCACTACAGAAAACAAAGTGTAATGAAGTACCAAAAATTACCTAAAAGAAATATTTTAAGGTAATTCTCAAATACTCTTTCAGAATCCAATGGAAAGTAAAAGCCTTTTTATATCTATAACAGTTTAAAAATTAGCTTTTAGGCCACGATTAGAGAGGACACCCTGCCTCGCAAATCCGGTAACTAAAGCTTGACTTGAATTTGTGTTACGGGATTTGAAGCAACAAAGGCTATTATCCCCTACTTCCAATTAGATGCAGTACTAATCATTCCAAGAAAACTGAGCAGATAGTTCCATAGCAAAGATTAAACCAGTCCTTGAGAGTATTAAATCAACCCCAGCAGTAATTCAGAACACGTCGAAATGGAGAGTAAACAATGGATCAGACCCGCTTGTTGTCAAATGGATGCAGCTAATCATTTGGATTCTGGGAAATTCAGACAAAATACTCTTGATATACCAAATGCAGTAGAGTACTGACTTTGACTCAATGAAAAAGAGTATGGAAAAAGCTAGCGGAGATTCACATTATTGAGCATATTTAGTTCAAAAAAAAAATAACCAATTTTGTTTCTACTGATTAAGGTGTTGTATTCATTCTCAAAAACCAATCAAAATGCTTTTTTTAAGTTATGAATAAACATTAGCTTTGTTTCTGATTCCTAATTGTTATTTTCCTTCATTTTTTTTAATAAAAATTTTTCCGAAAATTTAAAAAATATGTTCAGATTATTCACAATGTTGGAATCCTGGGGTTTGGATTCCCAAGGTTCCACTGTAAAAATTTGAAAAATATTATGAAAGTTAACAAAGATACATTAAGGAGCAAATATTAATATAATTCAGATTTAATAACAACCAACTATTTAAAAAATTTAAAACACCCATGGGTTTTTTAAAAAACAATTTAATGTTGTAGCACATAGTTATTTTTCAATTATAATGGAATATACTGGAAACATTGCACAATTTAAGGTAATATCATTAATAATGATCTAATAATAAATAATTTCATCTATAAGAAATTTTGCATTATGATTTTAAAATCATAATAACTTGTCAAAGATATTCCCCAAGTATAAGTCAGAATATTTTTAAAAGCTTTTACTAAGTTCGAAATGTTTCGCGTTTGTATGTAAGGTTGGAATTTTGTGATCGATTTTTCACTCACTTCTTAATGCATTAGAGTTCTGAAATTTTGTATATTTATTGGGTCTTGATGACAATGCAATATTTTAATAATTTTAGATCTCAATCTTCAATTTTAAAAAATTCACAAAATTACCTTCGCACTCGGTAAGGTTCAGTGGTTTCATCTATAGTATTTTTGAGAACTAAAATACTTTACACAGTAATTTAAATGTTTCAATAAAAATAAGTATATCCGATTACTGATCTTTTCAATAAAATAATTGTTGGAATTAGTTCATGAAAAATTGATACTAAGATCCCAAAATATTTATAATGTTGAATTATGACAAATTAACGACTAAAAACTAGAAAATAATAAAAAAAACGATTTCACCAATGCATTAAAAAATTAAATTTTTTCTCAAAAATCTGGAGGTCAAAACAAAAATTGGAAAAGCATGAGGCGCAGGTAGAAAAGCTGTAAGTAAATTAGAATTGTAATCACATTTATAATATATTTTGTATGATGAGTGTTTACTAACAATTCGTTTCTTATGATAATCAATATAGTTTTATATCTTTCTCCTATCGATTTCAGCGCATCAAGCTTTTACGATTTTTGTTTTGACCTCCTGATTTTTATAAGAATTTTTTTTTTCTTTTTTAATGCATTGGTAAAATTTTTTTTTTTTTTTTTTTTTTTTTTTTATTCCAACAAAATTCAATATGCTTTAATAAAGGTAAATAAATATTTTGAAAGTAGATAAAAAATTAAAAGTTTTATTCTTTTGCCTAAAACATAATAAATTACATACCAATTCTTTTTTATCAACAAAATCAATATATTCCACTGATATTAACTGAATAAATATTTTGAAAACAAAATAAAACAAAGTCATGATCATTGTCAATAAATTATCTTCAAAGGAAGCATTATTTAGATATAAATTAATGTCACTCTCGCGATTCAACAGAATAAATATATTTAAAAAATTCACAGCTTTTGAGTAAGTGAACAATGCATAATTTTTTTTTAAAAAAATCAGAAAAGCTTCAAAGAAATACCCGATATTTCTACATGAGTATTATATTGACTTATAAGCAAAAATACCAGAAATTGCACTTGTAGTAGGAAGTATGGCATTCACCGAAATGGGAAATTTATGATGAATGAAAGCACTAACAACTAAAAGCAGTTTATGTAACTTTATTTACATTTATTAAGAGGTAAAATTTTAAAGCTTGTGTGAAGCAGTGCTTTTTAAGAAAAAGATACTTTGGCACACTGTACATATTTACTCCATTACAGACATCTTATGCTAAGTCTTGAAAATTAAAACAAATATTTTAAATGGGTCCGAGACGATCAAAACATTAAAATATGCAATATTGTTCATGTACACAAAATACAGCTTAAAAGCAAAACTTCACATAAAAGGACAAACAGGTACTATAAAGCAATGAAGATTTAAAATTGCTTTTACACCAGACTAGAAATTTAAAAAATTGACTGAAGCCAAGTTCAAACATTTTCAACGGCCATCTTTTTTACAAATCCATATATATATTCCTATTAGTCTTCAATAATAATTTTTATTTCTCTAAATTTTCTTTTAATGTGGCATCATTAATCCACTAATACTGTAGTATTCACAGAGCAGTGAGTGCGAAGAAAAATTTATGTACAATTAAAAATTTTATTTAAAAAGTCTGTGCAGTCTGTGAAATTTAATCTCTCTTTACACAAACATTTCAACAAGGCTTCATCATTTTTTTTATACATAATTGAAAATATTTACAAGAAACCATTTAATGAATATGGAACCACTAGCTTCTTTCAAGTGTACATTTCACATTTCTCGACACAACGGATCTCTCGCGCATTGAATAGCGATGCCTGCATTCATTGTCATCTCGAGCTGAATAAGACTGACTGGATGGAGAACCACCATCTTTCATTATGGAAGGAAACTCAGACACTGAATTTTCACAATTTACGTCCAAGTCATTGCGAACAATTCTGAATGCCACAGGGACATCAGATGATGATGATGAGTCATTTTTCCAAGACTCCCTATTGGGGTCTTTCCTCAGACGAATAATGATGCGGGTTGAAGCAGGCTGCTCCACAGAACTGAGCCGTGGTGGCTGCGTGTCTTCCGGGTCCCACTCTGGAGAACTCTGAGTATGTTCACTTCTCCCATCACCACTATCATCCGCCATGTCTTTATTAGCCTCTTTGAGAGGTTTAGTGTCAGGATGCTCCAATTTAATGATAACAGATCTTTTGTTTTTAGTTTTTTGCTCACTAGGCTTTTTCAAAGGATACTCCCTGCTGTGTCTCAGAGACATGCGGAAACCAGGGCTCTCATTTGAATCAGATAACTCCAGAATGCCATCGAGAGAGTTATTCTTATCACTATCAACAACCTCACTATTGATCACAGAAAAATCCACATCGGGAGTTGGTTCTGGCTGGATAATTTTTCGGGGCCGACCTCTTCTCCTCCTTGGCGTTTGTGTGGGGGAATTATCAACTGAAGTCACCTCATCTGTCCTTGAATTAACTTCAGGCACTAATGTCAATTTTTCAACATTACTGGATGGTGAACACAATGAATCAATGATAGGTGAAGGTAATGTGACTTGTGCATCAACTGAATCGATAGACTTCAATGATAACTCATCATGTTCAAGAATCTCATTGCTACAGCACCGACTTCTCATTTGATACCGTGTATTTCGTCTATCTAAACGAAAATTTCGTTTAACATCTGAACTGTTGATTTCAGAAGACATACTAAGGGAGCTTTCATCATCAAATAATTCTAATTTTGGACTGGAGAGATCATTAATACTATTTTTAAACTCAGGGTGTTTAGCATCAGTCTGGCTACGAGTCTTTCGAATTTTTATTGGGTTAAGAGCATTGATATTCTCCTTATCACTAAGACAGAGGGAATTTTTATCATTTGAAGTTTCATTCTCGCAAATATGCTTTTTAGTCTTTACATTAAGGTTTTCTGAATTTATTTTCGGCATTTCTAAATCACAGGATTCCGATCTTTTATGTTTATCAATTTCCGAAGCGTCTTTTGATTTCTCCACTAATGTCTTATCATCTTTTGGTGTCTCAATTTCTTCTTTAACAGAAGTATTTTGCTCTTTATCTCCTTGTTTGGATTCAATTTTAATAACAAATGGTGAATGAGTAAAAGATGGAACTTCAGGCTTACTTGATGTACCATTTGAATTTAGATTTTCTTCTGACTTACATTTAACTAAAGTGGGCATCTCACTACTTTCTGAATCACAATTCTCATTGCCACTGTCAGCTAAATTCTGAGATATTGTTCGCCTTCTCGAACGAGTATGCATGCTGTTAACATAACTTTTAGCATAAGGGTTTGGTGGCTTAGCATTAAGATTCTTATCTTTTTCATCTTTTGGATCCTCAATAGGATCAGAACAATAAATTTTTTCAAATAATAATTCTCCAACTCTAGCTTTAAGCACTTCTTCTTTTTCTTTTGACGTAAGCTTTAAGGATTTATGTGAAAGAATTTCATTCTGCTTCTCAAATATCTCCCTTTTTACTCTTAAAAATGAACGGAACATCTTTTCTCTTCTGCTAACCATGTAACAGAGATTCCGCACCTGCAAATGTAAAGTTAGTAAAAATACATCCCAAAATCTAATATAAATTTGCTTAATTATTCAATATAGACAAATACAGAAAAAAGAAATAATGAATTTTCATAAATATGTTAATATGCATATCTATTAAAGTTCTACTGAAATCTTTTCAAAAATGGAATTATTTTGAAGTTTCCAATGATTTGTTTAATTCAAAAAATATTTTGCATGCAGATGAAAAATAATAACTTATTAAAAATAATCAGCAGCAATTACTTATTTACACAAAACTTTTGCAATAATTGCTAAGGAATAATAAAACTTTAATAGAAGTTTACCAAGCAAAAACATTTATGTGATTTGAGATTTTGCAAACCTGTGCCAATATAAATAATTAAAAGAAAATATTAAATGAAAGATTGCAATATACAGCTGTATAAAGGAATTAATTAGAACTTAAGGATCTTACAGTCGATACACATAAAAGTTAACAAAAATAAGATAATTAGTGAAAATATAATCTTTTGAAATTATATGCTAATGTTACTTTTTTTACTCATGGTATATACACCAGCGAGATTCTCAGGTCTGCAAAAAACACCTCCATGTGCCAGTACTTTCACATAAAAGATACCAATTATAAGAATAACTAACCATACCTGCACTGCAGGGACATTTTTACCTAAAGCACAACTACAATAAAACTGTATTATTAATAGTGACTATTTATCAGATTTTTTTTAGATCTCTTTCATAATACATGATATATCAGTTACAATCCATTTAATCAATAATGTATTTTTTTCATGTGCATGATAATGAAGAGCAAAAAGTTAAAATAGATTCTATTTACCCTTTCCAAATCTTGTCGCAAATGGACAAACATTTTCAAACGGGAGTAGAGAAGATTTTCATGCTGTTTAATTAGAAGATTAGCTTCATCACATTTAGTGATCAAAAGTGGTTTATTAAATTTTGCCTGCAATGGAAAATAGTAATTATATCATATACACACACAAAAAAACTATTAATATTCTTAGAGCAGTTTGCATATAATTAAATTCTTCAGACTTAAAAGATAATTTTAGGGACTATATTTACATAAAATTTTCAATCTGAAGTGCATAACCATAATAAATTTTATATTGTACTCAACTTTACTTTTGTATCTTTAAAAACATTAAAAAAAGAATT
This sequence comes from Araneus ventricosus, assembly GCA_013235015.1. NCBI lineage: Eukaryota > Metazoa > Arthropoda > Arachnida > Araneae > Araneidae > Araneus > Araneus ventricosus. The sequence continues at coordinate 30,774 of BGPR01016932.1, forward strand.
AAGATTATAAAATTGAATGTCACAGGTTTATAACTTAACAAAATGATTTTTTTTAAAACCCGACTTGGCCAAATTTTAAAAAATTCAGTCTATGCAAGTCTTGCCTCAAATACTGCATTAATAATAAATGACAAACCTTGGCTGACTTTGTTCAGAACTTTTGCAGGATTTTGTAATATTCAAATATGCATTATGTATGACAATCATATTAAACATAGCCACTAATAAAGTATCAAAATTATTTCATGATTTAAAAAGTTTATTTTACTATGTTAGATTAGTTTTTATTACTTAATTATTATTTTATAAAGCAAAATTTAGTAAAACAAGTGACTGCCAATTATGTGAGGTAATTATCTAAGAAGAAATAAACAAATAACAGGAAAATGTTGAAGGCACATTGTTTTTATCTGCAATTATTGATTCTTGAAGGAGAAAGAAATGCAATACTCATTCATTCCTTCACCAAGAAAAATACAAGAAGCATTTCAAATCATAACAAATAATACCAGAATAGCTGAATTTTATTCAACAACCCCATCAATTAACTATAATGTAAAATTAATGCAAGATAAATTAATGGAATTAAAAAATAAATCTTTAAAACTTACCCTTCGCTTTAGAACCCAATAATAATATGCAAAATCAACTACTTGTCTTTCAATATTAATCAAATCTGCAGTGTCTTTAACATTGACATATTTATGAAACTGAGCTTCTAATGAACGAATCCTGTAAAAAGTACATGATTTTATCACACACACTAATTAACAATAAATAGTAAATATTCCAGTAAAATACTTATAACACAAACTATTATTATTGACACAGTTTCATAATACATTACACACAGAAATTCCTAATTAAAGATATGATATTGACATTTTTCAACATAATTGTATTGAATTTTTCCCAGCTTATAAAGCTTACAAAATTCTAAATGAAGCTTTACTATTCATCTGGTTCAGAATTTTACAGCACAAAAAATACTGAAATCAAAAAGCAATTATTACCCATCATCAAGTTTGAACAGAAAATACAGAATTTATAAACATCAATAGGAATATGGCTTTTTCAGACACTGAAGTCAAAGTGTCAACTACCTGACATGTTCTTCAGTATGTACATTAATAGACCTGCAGTATGCTATTTATATAATGAATTACATATAAAATCACATATTTTCATTTAACATTGAAAATGGTCGGTATTTAAAACTGATGGAGAAAGCTTCATTTGACAATAAAATATTATTTTAAAAAATGATCAATTCAAAGACGAAAAACGTAATAAAAATATTAGTCCACATTTTTATATAAAAATAAAGCTAATAAAATATTAGTCAATCAGTGTAAAAGAATTTTGTCATTTAACAAAATTACCTTTGCAAACGGGCATTGTGCTCATCAACTTCAGTTTCAGCATCTTTGTTTTTTATTTCTTTCTTTTTTCTGGTGGATTTCTTTGGGGATAGAGACTTAGGAACAGTCTGATTCTTTTCTCCAGTATTTTCAGATTTATCAGTCTTGCTGTGTTTTGGACAAAAAGACTGAAAAGGCACAAAAACAGTCGGTATACATATCATATATTTGTAAGATCCTTTCTTTTCTTAAAGAAAATTATTAGAACAAAATATTTTTGGAAGTTATTTATTTAGCATGTTATCAATTACAAATAAAAATCTATAGCCAACTAAATGAATAAATAAAAAAAGCCCAAAATTCAATTTAATTGGGGATTATTATCTGATGTAAACATGTAATAGATATAATAAGCAATAAATTATCTATGTACAAATTGTCAATGTATTTACTTTCAAATCCCTCCAAGACAGTCATTTTAGATAATATCACCAAAGAAAGGCAGAATTCACCTCCTTCTGAAAATCCTTTAAACCTCAAAACAAGACAGCTAAAGCTGTATATTATCCTATTGTACTGTAACTCAGTGCAGGACTTTGTTCTTTTTTCACTCATGACCCCTATTCAGCAGCAAAAAAAAATTTCTACAACTTCCATGTGCAAGTTAAAATTTTTATCATGGCCCCAATGCTCAAATAATAATAAAGTAATGAAGCATTAAGTTATGATAAATAAAAGATAATTTATTTAAATATATTTATTTACAGAATTTGAATGAAATATTTCAAATGAAGGCAGTTCTCTGAATAATTTTTGCATTTTTAAAATGGAGAAATTGATAGAAGCACTCACCATCTTTGTTTTCACGATTCCAAAATTACTCTATGCAACTCCATTCAGAGATGGGTGGCTTACAATATAGAGAAATTTTAGATAATAGTACCAGTCACTAGACCAAAGGCCCATAGCAAATAGTTGTACTATGAGCGATTTAATTATTATGAAGGGGGAAAATATTTTATGTCATTTCTTTGAAATCAATGATAATCAAACATTGTATTTTTCTATAAGACATGAAAATATAACAAATAATCATAGAAAAAGAGAAGGTAATTTTATTACCATTAATCATTGTTAATCTTTAATGCTAAATGTACCGACACTTTGTCGATATATAAAAAATACAACTGGGAAATGGTTATTTGACTAATTACAAAGTGCAAGGCAAATCGATTAGAATATTTTGCTAGATAAATATGTATTAAAATTAAAAGTATTATAAAAAAACTACTACTTAATATTAAACTTAAATGGTAAGGTCTAAAGGTACAATTTTGAAATGGAAGAAAAGTTTTCTCATGTAATAAAAATAAAACGCAAACCAGAAGATTATTTTCCAAGTCATTAAAGTATTAGAAACAACTGCTCTAAAAAATTACAAAATTTG